>VDFB02362450.1:0-16154 GCA_007258455.2 Sequoia sempervirens | reverse complement strand
CAACTATGAGCTTACAATACAAGTCTTAGGTTATGCCTTTATGGGAGCATCACCAACATTTGGATTTTGGAGCAATTCCGACAACATAGCAATACCAACAACATAGCAATACCAACAAATCAATCATACAACCCAACATAGCTCTATCCCAAACATCCAATACATAGGAGATTTAATGCATGAAACCATAAGTGGTAAACCACAAACCATGGGCCAATACCATGACCCAAATATCACACCCAAATCTAGGGCTCAAATTCTAGTGCCCCACTCCATGATGAGTCAACCTACTATAAATAGTAGATGCTCTCATTTTCTCATTATGCTTAATAACTCCATCATAATCCATTCATTGATTGGGCACTCCATTTTGGCTCCATAATTTCCCTCAAACGATGCTCTATGACATGTCATATAGTTGGTCAAGACTCCTAGTCAATAATGAAACTCCTCTATAATCATGCTTATATGTGTCATAGTATTTCCTACGCCACTATCTTTGTCATTAATGCTCTTACACACCTTTATACACTTCATAATAAGGCATACACATGACATAATGCCAAGTCATAAGTGGGATGCCCTTTTCTACATGTGCTCACAATTAATAAATAAATACAATTAATTAATTAATTTCAAACATTGGAATTGCAAAGTGGATGACACACCTATCCCAATATTTTGCTACTTTTTGTATACCTTGTAAGAGTGAAAAGGGACACCAGCATTGCTAGTTAATTGCTAGGGGTTGTGAAGCCCATAGACTCATTGCACCACCTAAAATTTCTTTGTGCTCATGAACTTTGTCAATGCATCTGCAACATTCATCAAAGTATCAAGCTTCTCTAGCATCATCCTCCCATACTCTAGCTTGTCGCAAACAAAGTGGTGCTGGACATCTATGTGGTTCCTCCTTGCATGAATGGTCTTGCTCTTTGCTAGACATATGACACTCTGATTGTTGCAAAGAACTTTGATAGCTCCTTGACTCAACCTCACATCTAAACACAATCGTTAAGCTAGATGGATTCCTTATAGACATGAGTAGTTGTTATGTACTTAGCCTTTGTTGTGCACAAATGCTGCCTGCTCCTCCAATTGATAGCACCACCAAATAAATTGAAAACATAACCCCTAGTGGATCTTTCACTGTTGACATCGCCTACCCAATTTGAATCCACAAATCCATAAATATCCATTGAGTGCTGGTCCCCTATGAAATCACCATGATAACAAATAGAGTACTTGGAGATACCCCACAAATGTTTGAAGACCCTCTTAACTACATCCCAAGGATCTTGTCTAGGATTAGCCATGAATTGGCAAATACTCCCACTGCTTGGGCAATGTCTAGTTTTATACAAACTATAGCATACATCAAACACCCAACAACACTAGCATAAGGTACTCAGGCCATGTCCTCCATCTCATTGGGTGTAGACGGACATTTCTCTATAGATAACTTTGTCTCCATCAAAATAAGAACACTCGAGGGCTTGCAAATTGATACATTTCATTTTTCCAAAATTGAGTTCACATACTTGCTTTGGCTCAATCAAACTTTTTGTTTGCTTCATCTATTTTGATCTCTATGCCTAGAATGTACTTGGTTGCTCCCAAGTCTTTCATACCAAGTTGTGTTAAAAGTTGAGACTTCAAATCATAAATCACTTCCTTACCATTACCAAAGAATATGTCATCTATGTACAATGTGATAACAAGGAAACGATCACCATTGATCTTGTAATAAGCATAATAATCTGATTTGGATCTTAGAAATTCCAATCCCAACACAAAAAGAGTCAAACTTCTAATATCACAACCTAGGAGATTGCTTGGGACCTTACAATGTGATAACCCTAAGACAATTTGAGTGATATAGTATGTTGGTTTTTATCCCTGGCAACAGTCTGCAATGCAGTTTGATACAAAATAGAGACAGTCACAGTAAATATTAAATAGCAGGTTATTATAACATTAGCTCAATTTGCAAGAACTGAAACATACATGTAATAACTCTACTAAAGCCACAGTTTATAATAGAAATTTGTTGGTATACAATCAGATCTGGGGTTACAATAGTGCAGCAGCATTGACTTTCCTCACTTGCTATATACTAGTTGTCCAAACCAGGGTTTTCGTGGATCTCAACAGCCCTAGAAGAAAATATTATGAGTCACTTATAGATATAATATGAGATTGCCAAAATATCCTTGAAATTTGCCAGGTGACCTGGGTATTTATTGGTTTGTAACAATTCTAAGTTTGCTGTGGCAACCTTAGTATTTGTTGGCCTGTAATTTGTGGATGTGTTGTTCTGAATAAGGCCTATGCCCTGTCCAAATAGTGATATGAGTGTGGTGATCTGATTGTTAGCCTTGTAAGGTGATGGTGCTGTAGGTAGTCCAACCAGATTTGTATCTCTCCAAGCAGGGGCATCGAATGGAGGTGACTCAACTATGCATTGTGCTGGTCCAATACGTTGTGACTTAAACCTGGCCGTCCCTTCTCAAGGTGGCGCCAAAAGTGCAAAAAGGTGGCGTTGTGCTTTGATGGCCTGAGAATGATAAATCACTGTCAATTTCCCATGCTGACTTGAATAACTCAATTTAATCACTGTATTCAATAAGGATTGGATGGACTGAGAGGAAAGGGTTTGCGTCTTGAGCTTTGGACTACAGGAAAGCATTTTCATCCTTCGTATGCAGGTTGCATGAACTCAAAGAGCAGATAAAAAAATGATAGATTGATGCCAAAATGAGAAATGAAACTTGCCTATATACCTTCCACGATTTTGGGACCATGGGTCCTATTTTTGGCACCCAATTTTAAATTTATAAACATTAATTTATATTAATATATTTTATATTTAAATGTTTATATATATATATATAGTATTAAAAAACACTTTTGTTTTGAGGGCGTTGGAGGCCGACTAGAAAGGAAGGGCATGACAGTCCTCCCTTCCCCAAATTGTTTGCCCTCAAGCAATTTCAGATTTTGATGCTAAAATATCTCCACTCCTTTCCATGTATTGCCCTTGAGTAGAAAATTCTTCCATTTCACAGTTCACCAAGTACTCCGAAATGACCTTATTTTTAGCCTCATATGTTGATAATAACTTCGAGCTCCAAGATCAATTTTCCTTCATCATCAAGTGGTGTCAGCACTAAGGAAGATGTGACTTGCTGTCCAATAGCTTTCTTAAGGCATGACACATGAAAAATATTGTGAATCCTGCTGTTTTTTGAAAGTTCCAGCTCATATGCAACTTTACCTATCCTCCTTAGGATCTTATAAGATCCATAAAACTGTGGCTTAGGCTTTTTTGCACCACTTCTCTTGAGGGAAGATTGCCTATAAGGCTGTAACTTCAAAAAGACCATGTCTCCCACCTCAAAAATTCTCTCTAATTGGTGACAATCAACATACATCCCTTGCTGGTTTTGGGCCTGCTGTAGTTTCTCTTTGAGTACATTCACAATATTTAGACTTTGTTGTACCAAATCTCTAGCTTTAGGATCTATACTAGCAAAAATAATTAAATCCATGAATGAAATCATATCATAACCATAGAGTGCCTTGAAAGGAGTCATACTCATAGACATGTGATGAGTAGAATTGTAGCAATGCTCTGCAAGGTGGAGCTAGTTAATCCATGCTGTTCGTTGTTCCAAAACATAATTCCTCAAGTACCCTTCTATCCATTTGTTCGCAACTTTGTTTGCCCATCTATTTGAGGATGATAACTAGTGCTTGGAGTCAATTTTGCACTTGTCAATTAGAAGAGTTCTTGCTAAAACAAACTAATGAATCTGCTGTGCTAATCACTCACAAAATTCCTTGGCAGCCCATTTAGTCTAAACATCTCTCTAAAGAACAAATCAGCCACTCATGGAGGATTCACCATTAATGAATTGCTGAATAAATATGATATACCGGCATTGCGTCGGGCCGAGCATCAAGAGATTTATGGAAATGAAAGTACTTGAACGAAAAAAATATCAAATTTTTCTATCTCTCGTGGGAGGCGACAATATTCTCAATAGCCTCTTATCTCTTTTAGGGTCAGACATCTCTGCTTTTAGGGTTTGCTCACTCCAAAGCAGTATATTTCATCCTACATCAGCCGCAAAATGCAATTTGTTTTATCAAGCCCGGCCAAACGACTCGCTTTTGTTCGAAAGCTACGGAAGATACAAGGTAAATCGAGGCTAAAGCAAGACATAGACCGGAGAAAAAGCGAGTTTTTCTAAAAGGTTTCATCTTTTGAGGTGCCGACGAGAGCTTTTGACCTGAATGTCAAGATGTTTATCTCACATTCGCTCAAGCTGGGCGACGCGATCCGCCGTAGGGTGAATTGAAGCAATAAGCCGAACTGGAGGTCAAACGTAGGGTCAAATCTTAGTCAAATTATCAGAGGAAAAAGTAAAAGAGCACATTTTGAGAAAGGCGCCTAAGCTTTTCAGGCCTTCAATGCTTTCTCTCTGATGATTTCAGATATTCAATGTGTCCGTGTTACGTTCAGCTTTCCGTTGCCTGTCTCCGTCAGATCAGAAGATGTCTCGTCAGCTTGCAGTGGAAGTTTTTATATTATTTTTGTCGCTTCCAGAAATGGCTAAGTCTGGAATGAAAAGAGCAAACTTTTGAAAGGGGCTACTTTGTTTTTCACACCCCGATGACGCTCGGGAAATGTCTTCGCGTGATGTCGCGGCAATCCAGCTTGGCTTCAGCGCTGAACTCGAAAGCCCAGTCCCGAAGTTGATAAATCGGGTTACAGCGATTTCGGTTTTTCCTTCGCTCAAATGCGTGTTGAAATTTGATTCGAAAGTCAGAAAAGCGCAATTTTCAAAAGCTTTTGATTTTGAGCCTTCGATGTCGGGCTTTTATGGTGATAATGACAAGATATCATTTGATCAGTTTTTACTCAGCTCCGCAATGCACCTGTCAGCCAGCCAATCGGAGAAGTCAATCAATCAGTGTCAGAGGATGAACAGAGGTCCCGGCAGAGGTTTTAGCTTAAATTTTTATGAAATTTGGCTAAGTCTGGAATTCGCCCAAGAGTTCAAATTTGAATTTTTGAAAGTGAGTTGAATGGACGCCTTAACTGGAGTTCTGACTGCAGTTAGACTGAACGATTTCTGGGTTGTCATCTTCAGTTCATATGTTTGCATGTGGAGTGATCTTTCAGTTTGCATGTTAAGTTAACTAGTTTGCATGTTCAGTTAACTACCTTGCATGTTCAGTTAACTTGGTTGCATGTTAAGTTTAACTGAAGATAATCACTAAAAGTCAACTGAAGTTTGCATGCATGGCGAATTTGGTCAAAATTGAGAAGATTTTAGTGAAGATAACGCTTCATCATATGTTAACTGAAGTCATGAAAAGGGACGCCATATTTTGATGAAGCATTAGTTTGTGAAGCGTGAAGCATAAAATTTGTGAAGTATGGCGAATTTGCATGTCAACTTGAGTTTCAAAAAAGGTCGCCATATTTAAGGTTGAGTAGTGAAGCATCAATTTGTGAAGCTACGCACTTTTTAAGGGATTGCAACTTTAATTCAAAAGGGTTGCTATTTTTAGTTTTTATTATATTGAAGCATGGTGCACTTGTTGAATGACAACTGAAGTCTTGAAAGGGTCGCTATTTTTAGCTTTGTGAAGTTGGCGAATTCACCTTTTGTCAACTAAAGTTCAAAAGGGACGGCATAAATGATGAAGCAAAATTTTGTGAAGTTGACGCATTCAACAAAGATTGTTAACTGAACTTCTAAAAGGGTCGCTATTTTTAGCTTATTCTTTGCATGAAGATGGCGAACTCTTATCTTATTCTTGTTGTTAACTGAAGATATCTAAAGGGCACGCCTTAGGTCAGATTGATGAATCCAAAGAGAATTTGAAGATGGCGAACTTAAGACAAGTCTTAACTGAAGCTTAAGTCGCATGTTTGAGTTTTAACTGACGATGTGAAAGGCTAACCCTAATGCGCCCACCTTTTGAGCTTGTTTATGTTCCAGTTAACTGTGAAGGGGTCCAATAAGAAGCCTAGCGCCATTTTTAATGCATGCTCGCTTTAGTACGAATTTCTTATGATGAAATTCTATATATTTCAAAGATGGCGTCCATTATTGCATCATCTTTTGCTCTGAAAGCTTGTATTCTTTTGAGCGACCAGCAAGCTTAAGGTGATTCAGGTGTCCGTTTTCAGTGTTCTTTGAAGCTACGAGCTCAGATTCTTCAGAGGAAGTCAATTCTAGACTTCATTTCCACTTTGCATGTAGGTTTTATAAAGATTCGAAGAAGAAATTTGCAGATTTTTTCAGAAGCAGACAAGCAAAACTTTCTATCTTTTGTCTTATTTCTTCTATTTCTCACCTTAGGTACTTTCTTCGCATGCCAGAGTAATTCAACACATTTTCAGAATCTGTTCATCTGGGTTCTCATATTTCAACGTTTGCAACAAGACCCACTTCTTAGATTTTTTCGAGAAAATCGCCCCGTAGCCTTCATTCTGAAGTTCTGAGCCTTTTTCCGAGAATCTCTTTGCATGTGGGCTTGAATCACATTTTTTCCAAAATCCAGCTATCTGGGTTTGTTCAGAATTCAGTTGTGCACAAAACCCATGTTCCAGAATTTCTTCGAAAATTTCTCCTGTCAGAAGCTATTTTTAGCCTTGTTCAGAGTTTTTCAGAAAGTTCTTCAAACATATTTTACTTTACAGTCAAAAGTCACCATTTTCAAAATGCAGTTCAATCTCATTGATTACAAGGTGAAATCAGTCCTTACACATAATTTCACCAAGACTTCAGATACGGACCTAAACCATGTTTATCCAGTGGTCAATCTGAGCAGTTTAGAAGGTGTTAGCAGCAATTCGATGAGGAATCTTGAGCGTTCCAGGTTGCTGGCAGTGGCATCCATTCCTGTTTCTATCTTCGATCTTGAGTTCGTACTTGCTTGCATTAAGCATTATGACTCGTCTTCACGACAGATCAGATCGGTTGATGGAAGAGTGGTTTGCAGTCTCAAGCCGAAGGACATAGAAAAATGTTTTGCTATTTCTCCTCGCTCAGATAACTTTACTGTTGATCTTGAAGCTTGTGAGAATATATGGGATGCTGATCATCAACGTTCACAGAGAAAGGTTGCTCAGAAATGGTTGACAATTCAGAAAACTAACTTGCCTAAGAAGGTTGGTCGTGGTGAATTTAAAGGAGAAGTTGCTGTTTTGATCACCTTACTCAATCGAGTTACCGGCCAGTCAGATGCTAACACTTTCCGTCCATGGATGTTCTACCTGATTACCAGAATCCTTGATGGCACAGAACGTTTTGATTGGGCTATGTTGATTAGTGACTGCTTACATCAGCAGATTTCTAACTTTCTCAAGCATCACGAGTTTCATATGATATCTTATTTGGTTTACTTGGTGGCATTTCAAGGTAGTTTCAGACTTCTTAAAACCAATGGTACTCTCGGTGTTCAGCGTATTCATGAGTATTATCCACAACTAGAGTTTTCTCAGTCTGAGCAGGACTTCCGAGTGGTGAATGATCACTTTGCCATGAGAACCGTGAGGGATCTTGATGATGAGATGCACATTCGTATTTCAGCCGAGGCCAAATCAGCAATGGAGACCTGGGCAGATTGGTTCATACAGTTTCCTACTTTCACGTACCTCCGAGTTTATGGTTATGTTGGAGAGCCTCTGATGTTGCCGAGATATCCGTCAGACAAGATTGTCTTTATGGAGTTCCTCAGGCAAATGCAGCACGTCCACTTCTTTCTTCGTAGTCGTCATAAGGCTGCGGCAAATTTTCCATTCTCATTGGGAATTTTCACATGTGATGCAGCAACAGATGCCAGGCGTATGTCTACTGAGATAGAAAGGTTCAAATTCAAGCCTTATACTGAGAGATGTTCCTATGATCCTCTTGGACATTATGCAAATCGGTTAGAGCGAGGGATTGCACATGCGCGAGCACTTGAAGATTTCTGGGCAAATTGTGAAGATGAATTCGAGGTTCGTCGTCGTCACTATTGTAGACTTACTGTTGGTCAGCTCTCTGATTACTTGTCAGAAGATGTTGATGGTTTGTCAGATGATGATGGTGAAGTTCTTCTCAATTCTTATGTTAAGGATCAAGTTGCTAGGCAGCCACTTCGCTCACCTGATTGGTATGCTAAAGAGAATACTTCTATTGAAGAGGTTTCCAGATCAGTTATCAAGACTAGTAAGTTGTTCTTGGAGAGCAAGCGAACACGGAAGTCAGTTCCTGTAGCAGAGCCGCCAAAGGATGCTTCTTCGTTGCCTTCTACTTCTAGAGCAAGACCCAGAGTTAAAGCCATTATAATACCTCCGGAAGGAGTTAGACTCAATGGAAACACAGGGAAAAGAGCTACTGGTAAAAGGAAGCAGAAACAAGTTGAGAATATTCCTGAGATTCCAGTAGAGACAGTTATTCAAACTGAGCCTCACGTTTCACTTCCTAGTTCACCTCACGTTCCGCCTATTGATATAGATTCGGAGCCTGAGCCACAAATTCAAGCAGGATCGGAGACAACTGAAACACCACAGGTTGATACATCAGGGACAGTCTCTCCACGAATTGAAAATATTGTTTAGTCTTGTTGGCTTGAAAAGTCTTTGGGAAGACAAAGGCGTGAACCGTCATACAACCTTGATTTGTCAGAGTTTGGTGAGCCCTATCAGAGGAGATCAAACAAGAAGATTAAGAAGCAAGTGCATATCGAAAAGACCCCTGAATCAGAGATTGTGATAGAAGTTGCAGTGCCTCCAGAAGGTAAAAGCTTGGATGAGGTCGAAGTGGGTGACTTTACATTCACTAAGGCAAATATTGGCAGGACCACACGAGAGACAGATGTATCTCTTCTTAAGATTGTTACTAATAATCTTGAAGAGCGTATCACGAAGGATGGAGAAGATAAGGCTTTACTCAAAACTGAAATTAGTCAACTTCGTCAATACATTTCTGATCTTGTTCATGGGAATCCAAATAGAGCACCGGTTCTTCCTCAACACACACCTGCAGAGAAACAAAAATTGGATCAGTTGGTCAGTCATGGCAGACTTTTGGATGATTGGATTGACAGTTTAGTTGCTGCTGGTAAAACTCTTCTTGCAGATTTATATCAGTTGAGGAGTGAGGCACACAAACTCCGTCAGGGTACTCAGTTGCTGGATATTGCAGTTGCAGAGAGCTTGGCAAAGGATCGCGTTCTTGTATCTCAGTTATCAGTTGCATGCGATGCTTTGGAGGAGATCGAAGATCAAGAGAAAGTCTTCACTTGGAAAGAGCAGCATCTTCTCAGAACAGAAATATGTGAGAAAATCTCTTCCAAGTTATTTTCACTGAAGGATGACGTAGTTGGAGTGCTTGCACTTGTCCGTGGCTTCGTTGTTCAGATCCCGTGTCATTATCTTCTCGAAGATGGCACGTATGTTGAGTTGGAAAAAGTTCAAGCGGAATTCGAGAAGCTGATTTTTGACAGCCTTGAAGGTGAACCTAGGGCGCCAAAATTTGAAAATGTTTCAGTGATTGCAGCCAGTTTGAGAAAGGCGACTGAAGAATGCAAAGATGGTGTGCACACAATTACTGAAAGTGGCAGAGAACTAAAGAAACAGACTGTTATTTTTAGCAGCATCAAAGTGCCAGATGACAGGGAGATCGATGAGTTGTTGGTCGAAGTGTTAGACCGAGTTGACATGGAGGATTCGTTGGCGAACGCGCTTAATTTCTAGGGTTGAGTCCCGAAGCAGCAGCTAACTTGACTTCAGCCTTCAGCTCACTTGCTGACTTAACACATGCTTATTCCATCCTTGGAATTAATAACACAGAGTTAGGGTTAGGCTTCCAGCTAACCCGGAAGCGTGCGGCCGCTAATCCTGTTTTTAAATAAGCGGACGCGGCATGCCAAACATTGTCCAATTAGGTTATTTGGTACCGCCAAACCGAGGGTAGCGTCTTCGCTAACTCCAGAGGTTTACTTCAATAGGTTAGGTGGGCTTACGACTTTACGCATTGCAAGAACCGTAGTGAACTCAAGGTGATTTTAAAGCCACCTTTACACCTTTGATGTATATAAATAAGAGCTTTTGCTCATTTGTAATAACTTGCCGGAGAAATATATGCTACGCCTACCTTGCCCTCAATATTCCTCTTTTTGTATTGGTTCATGTGTCTTCGCTATTGCAAATAATTGTTATGCCACATAGGGTTTCAAGAGATTGTAATGGTGAATTCTTTCTGTCTTGTGAATCTTTTATCATTATGAGCAAGTGTTATGCCACATAGGGTTTCATGAGTTTGTGATGATAAATTCGTATTGAGAAGCCTTTACTGTTTTGATCGAGTGTTATGCCACATAGGGTTTCATAAGATTGTCATGGTAAATCCTTCCCTTAGTTTAGATAAATCTGTTTTGTGAATCTTTTATCATTCTGATTAAGTGTTATGCCACATAGGGTTTCATAAGATTAGGATGATAAAGCTGTTTTGTGAGTCTTTGCTGTTATGGTCAAGTGTTATGCCACACAGGGTTTCATAAGATTGTCATAGTAAATTCTCTAATCTGTTTTGTGCCCAATAAACTTGTCTAGATTGAGATGATAGATGCGCCACCTTGCCTTCAAGTAGAGAATCTAAACACGTTTATCGTCAGTTAGTCATAACCCTGCTCCATTTCCTCATGCTCTGTTTTCTTGAGGAAACTGGATAGATTTAAAATAGTTAGCTTAGTTGTAGTTAATGATCTGCGAAACCAGAAAATCCTTAGTTGCAACGTTCTTGGTTTTCTTAACCTTGTGCCTCTTCCAGCTGAGAACAAAAAGATAGGACTTAGATTACTTTTCTTTTCCATGCATTCCAGCACAACGAGGGAGCTTCCCCTCCTAATTTGAAGAGCACTCATTGCATAGTGTACATAGCTGTCCGTACAAACCTGCACTCCAGAGGTGTTAGATTTGACGCCAACAGTTCTTTCTGGCGCCCACCGTGGGGCACGAGGCCTTGAAATAACTTTATACATGTCACGGATATGACTATCTGGCGTCCTACTGCTCCAGTTCAACAACCAGCACTAAGTCCGCCTGTTATTCAGCCGAATTTAGCATTCATTGAAGCAGAACAGTCATATATCATCAGTAGCTTGCGCACGTTTATTTTTGAAAATCATACATCTACATCTCAGTGGAGAAACGCAGCTACTACTCTAGATAAAGAAGAAGAAAAAGCAGATCTTGCAGCAGGTAGATCAGTCTTGCCACCTCCCGCGTGGGATTAAGCATCCTGGCTTATCAAGTTTACATCAGAAGAAGGAGAAGAAATCCTCCTATACAGCCAGATCCTGTTTTTGAAGAAGCTCCTGATCAGTTTACTGAATCAGAAATCTTAGAAGAAGAATCTCCCACTCCAATTGCAGAGATGGGTGATCGTGTTATTAACAACAACAACAATGGTGAAGATCACAACGGTCGTAATGCAAGAAACGCAAGACGTCCAGCCCCTTTACCTTGGGGCGACAATATTGGACCGTTGGCTTTACCAGGACATCATGAATTGCCCAAAGGATCACGCAAGTTTTTCCCGAGATTTCATGGCGATGGTTCAAAACATCCAGATGAACATTTATCAGCATTCACGGCGGCTTGTTCCGTTTTGCATGTTGGCCATGAGGACATCGCCGTTCGTCTTTTCGTGGAGACTCTTGAGAACAACGCAGCAGATTGGTTCAATAATCTTGAGCCAGGAATTATCACCAGTTGGGCTGTCATGAGCGAAAAGTTTTTGGCAAGATTCAAGCCTGCCGAAGACAATCACAGATTATTTGCACAACTCTCAAATTCGAAGATGGAAAAGCATGAACCGATGAGAGAATTTGTGGCAAGGTTTAATCGCCTTGTTACACGTCTTTCTCACACTTTGAATCCATCTGATGAAATTTTGATGAGTTCTTTCATCAACGCATTGCCGTCAGAAATTGCCTTTTTCTTGAAGATAGCCGAAGAAGATGATTTAACACGCCTTCAGGAGGAAGCAATCAAGCTTGAAGATAACATGATTACAACCGGCAAGATGAAAGATGATTCGATCAGGCCGCTCGTGCAAGCGTCGGCCGATCCGTTGCTACAGAAGGTAGCAAACGAGGTGACGATACTAAAACGGCAGTCACCACCTCAAGGGCAACCAGCCTTGCCTTCACCACCTTTTCAATCTCAACCAGCATATCAGCCGAGAAGGAATAACTTTCAGCCGTACAATAATTTCAAGTCAAAGTTTCCACAAGGACAACCGAGACAAAATAATGAAGCTGAAAAGGCTACGGTCTTTTGCACGTTCCATGATTCAGCAGAGCATACCGGGACTACTTGTCCGGAAAATCAAAGAATGAATCAGCTCATGGGATTTGCCGATTCTGCTCCTAGTTCAGATTTCATACCTACCAGTTCAAATGTCGTCTCTTCACAGCCAGACGAGTTTGATGGCGACTCCGCAACGGGATATTTTGATCGAGAACCCGTTAATGAAGAAGAAGAAGAATCCCGTCGTTTTTCTCTTGCAGTGAATCATGAGAATATCACCTCACCTGTGTTCACACGTGCTCAACATTTCAAAGCACAGAAGGAGGAAGAGGAAAAACGGAATTTGAATACAAAAGCAAAGGAAGTAGCTTCTACTTCCAATCAAAAACCTTCACAAGAGAGTATCTTGCCAGCAGCTTTAGATACGTCTTCAGCAAGCTTTGACATCGTTTCTTCCATGATGAAGACGAAGGTACAGATATCTCAACTGGAGTATTTACAAGATCATCCAGAGCAGTTGGATAGGATCTTGAACGTTCTTAAGAAGAAGAATGTCGTTCAGCCGACATTGTTACAATCCTCAGTTCCTGCAGAAGAAAAGCCGAGGCCGTTTTATATATCTTTATATATAGGAGGTTTCAAGCTGAGCAATTGCATAATTGACAGCGGAGCTTCGGATAACGTAATGCCCTTACAGATTATGAATGCGTTGGGACTTTCGTGCACCCCGACTCAGGAAAAGTGTTATTCACTTGAGTCTAAACCGGTGCCGTTAGTTGGTCAACTCAAAGATGCGCAAGTAAGGCTAGCGTCATGTCCAGAGAAGAAGATTATGATGACTATCCTTGTAGCTGATATTCCTACCAGTTACGGGATGTTACTTAGTAGAAGTTTTTGCAAGGATCTTGGAGGAGAAATACAGATGGATTGGTCATTCGCGACAATTCCATTGAAGAAAGGTACTTTCAAATTAGAGCCGGAAACCAAATCAAAGTTTACAGTGGTAAAGTCCCAGGACCCACATGCTCAAGTGTTGTATCAAGACACGGGTCCAGGCACATACGCTATGGTGTCTGAAGTGACAGATGATTGTCAGAATTTTGCACTTTCCACCGAATTACCAGATGAAGAATCAAAAGTGTGGACGATGCAGTTTGATGGCAGTTGTTCGACTTCAGGTTCCGGAGCGGGAGTAGTGATTATCTCTCTCCGAAGGTCGTCTATATCCTTTTGCATATAGGTTACAATTCGATTGCACCAATAATACTGCCGAATATGAGGCACTTTTGTTAGGTCTCAAAAATGCAAAGGATATGGGGATCAAGCTGCTTCAAGTTGAAGGAGATGCAGAGCTGATTGTAAAACAGGTCAGAGATCAATTTCACGTAAGAAAGAATCGTCTCCAGAACTATAGGCAGCGGGTATGGAATGCGATCGATTGGTTTGATGCATTTAATATCAAATACATTTCAAGAATGAACAATAGCAAAGCTGATGCGCTTGCAGTTTCAGCCGCTCTTTTTATGCCTAACTCTGATTTTCGTCAGAATTCATTTGCTATTGAGCTCATCTATAGACCAGCTGTTCCTGATAATTCAGACAACTGGCAAGTCTTCAGTGATGATGAAGATATTAAAGAATTTCTCGTCATGGGAGACAACTACAAAGAATTTTTCTTTGAAGGGAGTTTAACTCCTCACAGAGAGTCAATTACTGAAGAATCTGAGGTTATAGAATCTTGGATCATACAATTGAAAGGAAATCAGATTCCTAAAGGTTTTGTATCCTTGGAGGATATTTTTGACAGGCATGATCGTTACATCCAAGATCAGAAAAGGTCAGGGGTGAATACTTCGTCAGAATATAGTCAAGTCAACATAGGTACTGAGGACAAGCCTCGGCTTGTGAATTTGGGCAAATGTTGTACTTCTGAAGAGACTGAGAGGTTTATTGCCTTGTTCAAGCAATACAAAGATGTATTTGCCTGGTCATATGAAGATTTAAAGGTCTTCACACCCATTGAATTGTCTCACACAATTCCGCTGAAGTCTGAAGTGAAGCCTTTCAGGCAGAAACAAAGACATTACAATCCGCGAATTCAAGATATTATTTATGCGGAAATTCAGAAAATGGTGGACTCCAGAATAATTTTTCCTATTCATCATTCCACTTGGGTGTCAAATATTGTTCCTGTGCGCAAAAAGAATGGAGAAATCAGAATTTGCGTTGATTTCAGGAACTTGAATCAATCGTCCTTGAAGGACAACTATCCCTTACCAATCATGGAGCATACATTGCAGACAGTTACCGGATCGGAAATGCTATCACTTCTTGATGGTTTTTCTGGTTATAATCAGATTGCAGTGGCTGAGGAGGATCAAATCAAGACAGCTTTCACCACGCCGTGGGGAACGTTTGCTTACGAGAGGATGCCTTTCGGCCTTATCAACGCCGGTGCTACTTTTCAAAGAGCCATGGATTTAGCGTTTGGAGATCTTAGGAATAAGATCATAGTCGTCTATCTTGATGACTTAACCGTTTTTTCAGATAAACGGAGTGATCATTTTTCACACCTTGTGAAAGTGTTCGAGAGATGTAGGTATCATAAAATATCTTTGAATCCGAAGAAGACAATCTTTGCGGTGACGGAGGGTAAGTTACTTGGTCATATCGTTTCCAAAGAAGGTACCAGAATAGATCCGAATCGGGTGGATTCAATCAGAAATCTATCTCTCCCTACAAGCAAAACGCAGGTGCATTCCTTTTTCGGTAAAGTTAACTTTATCCGGAGGTTCGTACCTGATTTCTCAGAGCTGACGAAGGAGATTTCAGCAATGATGAAGAAGACGTCTACTTTTGTGTGGACGGACGAAGGCAAACAGGCCTTTATTAAGATTAAAGAAGCTATTGCAAATGCACCAGTGTTAGTTCGGCCTAACTTTGAAAAAGATTTCATTCTTTATTGTTATGCGTCAGAACATTCATTGTCTGCCATTTTGACATAGCAACTCAGCGAGGAGGGTGAGTCTCCTATTGCTTTTATGAGTGCTAATTTCAAGGATGCTGAGATGCGTTATTCCCAGATCGAGAAGAATGCTTATGCTGTCGTCAGAGCTGTCAAGAATTTCAGATTTTATCTTTTGAATTCACATACTACGGTGTATGTCACCGATCCAGCAGTCAAAAGTGTACTTACTCAACAGGAGATGGGCACGAAAAGAGGGAATTGGATCGCAAGAGTTCAAGAATATGATCTGGAGATTAAGCCAACCAAGCTTGTTCGCGGACAAGGTCTTTGCAGATTATTGGCGGAAGATGGAGATCGCAAGTTCAAAAGCAATGGTGGAATTGGTTTAGAAAAAGAAGTTAAAGAAGACCTACCTTTGGTCTTACTTGTTAATTCTGCAGAAGAATGGTACACACCACTATGGTATTATTCAACGTATGGAGAATGTCCACGTCACATGGACAAACAGCAGAAAAGAACATTAAAATTGAAAGCACAAAATTTCGTGCTAGTTAATAACGTTCTGTACAAGCGTGGCCTTGACGGAACTTTTCTATTATGTGTCGGAAAGGATCAGCAGCGAAGGTTGTTAGAAGCTTTTCATAATCAGGCATGCGGAGGACACTTTTCATCAAGGGTCACTGCATTTAAGATTCTACGAGCACAGTTTTATTGGCCAACTATGTTTCGTGATGCATATGATTGGGTGTATAAATGTCAGTTATGTCAGCAGTTTGCTGGTAAAGTGAAATTGGCATCTTTTCCACTCAGGCTAGTTGTTATTGATGCTCCATTTCAGCAGTGGGGTATTGATTTTATAGGACC
>VDFB02362449.1:0-142425 GCA_007258455.2 Sequoia sempervirens | reverse complement strand
TACAAAACTGATTTCCCTTAAATAACATACCATCTTGAATGAAATATTCCAACCATTAGCTCTAGTTTGTCACTATTGGTTCCTTATGTGCTCTCCATGCTTCAGAAAAAATTGCATCTCCCTCATACAGGTGCTTCAGTTCTTCAAAACCCAATACTTCTACCCTCATCTTTGTCAACAAATTCCTTCTTCTACTCAATGTATTTGCAACTTTGTTTGACTTTCCACTCCTATGCTTCAACCCAAATGTATAAATCTACAAGAACTCCACCCATCTCATATGTCTCTAATTCATCTTTTGTTGATTTCTCAAATACTACAAAGCTTGATGATCTATATACAACACAAACTCCTTAGGCAAAAAATAATGTCTCCACTTCTTTAAAGCTTGAATTATGGCATATAATTCCTTATCATAAACTAAATGTATTCTTCTGGCATAATTCAACTTCTCGCTGAAATAAACTATAGGTCTTCCTTCTTAACTCAACACTGCTCCTATTACATTTCCACTTGCATCATATAATCGACTTGAAATACTTTGTCAAAATCTAGTAATGCTAACGTTGGTTGCTCTATCGCCTTTTGTTTCAATAATTCAAAAATTATTTGTGCTCTGGATTTCCACTTAAATTCCTTCTTATCTCCTCTCATTGTCTCATTTATAGGGTTACAAATGCTACTAAAACTCCTAAGAAAATTTTGATAGAAACTAGCTAGTCCATGAAATGATATCACCTCTCTAATGTTTACTAGTGTAGGCCACTCAACAATTCATCTTACTTTCTCAGGGTCCATCTTCAATCCTTCAGCAGAAATAACAAATCCAAATTATACTAATTGTATCTTCATGAAACTACACTTCTTGAGATTAATCAAAAACTTCTCTTCTCTCAATCTTTGCAATACTTTCCAGATGTGCCACAAATTCTCTTCTCTAGTCTTACTAAAAATTAGAATATCTTCGAAGTAAACAATGAAAAACTTACCCAAGAATTTCTTCAATACTTCATTCATCAATCTCATGAAAGTGCTTGGTGCATTGGTCAATCTAAAAGGCATTAATATCCATTCATGCAATCCTTCATTAGTTTTAATTGCAGTCTTCCATTCATCTCCTTCTTTGATTTTGATCTGATGATATCCACTCTTGAGATCAATCTTTGTGAAATAATTTTTTCCACTCAAACATTCCATAATGTCATCCATCCTTGATAATGTAAATCTATACTTGGAGATGATCCTATTGATTTATCTTGAATATGTACAAATTCTCCACTCCCCATCTTTCTTTGGTGCAAGTACAGCAGGTACCACACATGGGTTCAAACTTTCTCTAATCAATCCTTTCCTCAAAAACTCTTGTATCTGTCAGTTCAACTTTGCATTCTTTTTCAGTGTCATTCTATGTGTTTCCTTGTTTGGAAAAATTTCTCCCAGTATAAGATCTATATGATAACTAATACTCCAGACAAGCGGTAGTCCCTCTGGTAAATTCTCTGACATGATATCTGTTGGAATCAAGGAACACTGAGAGGGGGGTGAATCATTTTTCTACAAAATTTAACTTTTTTTAACTTGTTCTTTAAACCACTTATAGCATTGAACCAAAAGAAAGATGCAAGAACATAAGACAATCAACCACAACACTATAACACAAGGATTTTTACGTGGAAACCTTGTTAGGGAAAAAACCATGGTGGAGGTAAATCCATAATATGAGTATACTCAAAATAAGTATTTACAAATTGGGAATGCACATGCATTTAGGAACACTACCTAGAGCTCACTACTCAAATACAAAAGGCTTAATACCCAAAACAAGACTCATTGTCTTACAGTCATAGTAGGATAATTAGAGTGGACGAACTATGAAATTAGCATCTGCTAATGCCTGATTATACTTCTGGTTAAGCACATTAATCTCATTCTTCACACTTTGTTTGCTTAAATTTGGATCACCAATCTCTATTCTTCGCAAGTGAAATTGCACACAATCGATCTATAATCCTTTTGACTTTTTCAACACATCGCAACCCACATCAAAATGATAGAATTAATTGATTATTATATCAGTGACTAGAGATTACATCAATTACATGTCGGCTTTAAAAAAATATAAAACATGTACCAAATGTTGGCCCAATCCATAAATAATTACAATGTGAATCAACCAATGTCAGCCAAAACATAGTGAAGACCCAAAATAATAACCTCAAATAGAAAACACCTTAAACAATTATGCCTTGAAGATCCACAACACGCTACAATCACCGAGTTGGTCGTATTGCACTGTTAGATTAAAAATCGATAAACCAGATCTTCTAACTTGCACACCAATCAATACGAGGCTCTATGATTCAAGGATAAGATAATTCATACATTAGAAGACCTTCCCTAAGATCCAAAACTCAAAATTATAATAGGAAATTACATATGAATCAATGTACACAACTCTATCAGATGCCTTATTTTAGCTTTGACAATTAACACATATCTTCAATTTGACTTCCGGTATAAGCAAATAGTAAAGTGTGGATAGGATTACTGACTAGGGTTTCCATCAATGACAACACTAGATGACCTATACAGTGTCTCTTGCCAACAATCTCCCCCTTTGGAATTGATGGAAACACTTAGTGAAAAATGACCAAGTTTTAGAAATAGTACCAAAATGAATACACTGCAATCCTCAAAACTTCAAAACACAACTCCCCCTGAGATGAATATGACATTTTTCACTATCCCACTCTCCCCCTTTGACATCAATGGCAAAGACGGGAATCCACATACCAAAAATCATACAAAATTTCTATGAAGAAACTGCATAGGTACAAAAATGCTTTTCTAACTTACATGAACTTGAATATATCCACAAAATTGTTCTTCAACAAGCTTAAATTAGTGTCCCAACCCTTTTTGAGACTCTCCAAAATAGTCATGTGACCATAGAATAGATAGGATTGCATCTCTGCTGACTCAAGATTTGTTGAATCACTGAAATCTATAGCATCCTATGCTTCCTTCAATGCACTAAGCATTGTCTCCATTTTAGGACCAATCAATCCTCTGAGCTCACATACCCTTTCAATAATTATGTCATTTTCATGCTTCAAAATTTTAATTTTTTCAAGCAAGGATATGACTTGACCTTCTTGCTTACTCACAGAAATGGTTAGAGGAGGATCAAAGGCTTGAGAAATATATGCTAATTTTCTCTCATGTTCCTTAATTTTCTTCTCAGTGACCTCAATGAATTTAGACAAAGATAAGAATGACTTGTAGATATCTCCACCCTCAAATAAAGCATCTTGAATGTTCTTTTCACAGGTAGCTAACAAGGATTTATCATTAGCAATGATACCCTTCAATCTACTGAACCTGTTTGCATCAAATTCTTTTTGAACCTTATCCTCAGCTGACTTTTCAAGAGACTCAAAGTGAGTACTTACAAAGTTGATAATTTTCTTCAACTAATTGGATGGAGAATCGGATGCATCCTCGACATGTTTGGGCATGATATTCTCCAAGATATTGGATGCAAGACTTAGCAGCTCACTGTTCTCAATGTGAGATTTCAGTATCTCCTCTCTTTCCTTGGCTTAAGAAAATGATGCTACCTCCAGCTTCTAAATAGGAGATAGAGTGGCCAAGTTGATAAGACCTTCAACCAATTCAGGGTCAAACTCTTCCTGTTGTTCTTCTAAAAAATCCTTTACTTCCTTTGTAGTGTCTCTTGCTTCCATTGCAACTTCCTTTGCCTCAACCTTCTTTTCTTCCATTACAGATTGTTGCTTTGCTTTAGGAATCTCTAACTCTTCAACTTTAGGAGCTTTATTCTCCATGGGAATTTTAGTATCTAGCATATCTAGAGGATTCATAGTATCCTCAATTGTGTCTTCTTTCCCTTCTTCAATTTCTAGACCAAATGGAACATTTTCATCATGAATTTCTTTAGAAACAACATTATATTTGTTCTTCAATAGAATAGCCTTAAGAATTTTCTGTGTCTTTTGCCACTTCCTCAGTCTGCCTAATCACAAGCTTATTCACCCTTGTTTTGCTCTTAAAATAATTTTTAGCATCATTGATAATTTTCTTCATTTCTTCTATTGAAATTACCAAACAGATTAGAAAGTATGTGTTCTCTCATTTGTTCTTCTTCAGTTCTTGCATTTACTCTTCTCATTTCCAAGACTTCATATAACCCTTTAGCTAACTCTGACATTATTTCAATGAGATTCATATTGAAAATATTCAAATATTTTATCATGGCTTCTTCAATAATTGTCTAACTGGCACTATCAAAGTGTCATACTGTTCAAAAATTGGTTTGAGATTACCATCCTTAATTAAAGCTTTTTCCACTTCCTCTACAATCATACTTGATCTATCAATTTTCACCTTTTTCTTTTCTTTCTCTTCACTAGAGGGCTTGTCCTTAGAGACTTTTGATTCCTTTGTGCCCTTATGCTTAATTTCTCTTACTTCTTCATCAGATTTAGTTTCTTCATCATCCTCAATAGCAACATAGACTCTTGTGCTTTTATCCTTCTTACTCTTTCCTTCTCTCCTAGATGTCTTGACTTGAGCTTTTATTGGGCTTGATTTCTTTGTAGGATCGGATGAGAGTGTAGAGCTAGATCTAGCAGAGGATGGTGTCAGACTAGCAGACTCAACTCTAACAAGCTCTCCTTCTTTAGTTGGTTCTCTTTTCCTCCTATCTTCCCTTACTACTTCAACTGATATTTCAATGCTTTCTACAAAATCTTCAACTTCCTTTCTCGCCTTCCAGACTATCATAGGCTTCTTCAGTTTTGCATGCACTTGCATATTCTTCTCTTCAAAGGTACCAAACCTTTCTTTTATCAGATCCTGAGGTTTTCTCAATAGGTGTTGGGCATACAACTCCAAAATGTGTTCTTCAACCTCATATCCCATAGGAATTATCCAAACTATTTTAGGTTCTACTCAGGAATAACTTTAAGAAACCCCCCCCCCCTCAACGAAGGTGTAAAGTCTTAGTGAATCTTTCCTTTTATTTGAAAAAAATATATTAATTTTCTTGGCGAATCTATGCACATTATTAAAACAAATTATAAAATCTTTGTAAATCTTAATGACTAATTGGTAAAAACAATAATCATAGTGGAAAATCCTAGCGAATAATCACTAAAAATATTAATTACAATGGAAAATCTCTCCTTTAAAAATTTACATAGTTGGTCGACGCAGTTCCCCCATATACTTTTTATTTTTTGTAATATTGAAGTAGACACCCAGGGGTGGTAACCACCGATCGGGTCAAGGGGAAGCACCCCTTGCGGGGGTCAAGGGGGGCAGAGACCCCTTGTGGGGGTCGAGGGGTCAACACCCCCTCGCTGGGTTTGGGGACAGCGTATTAAGTATTTTTTTAAAATATCACTTTAAAATTAAGACTAAATGAAAAGTGAAATTTTTACCATTGATTAGCTTTTTAATCAAATGATTGTAGGTTGATTCTGCACCCTAATATGCATGTTCATTTTAAAAGGCTTGTTGAGGCCCAAAATTTGTTTTGGTCTGATTTCGTTCCCTAATACGTGTGTTCCTTTTAAAAGGCTTGTTGAGGCCCAAAAATTTTTTTGGTTCACACTGATGAGAGCCAATTATGTCCCATTTTATGCCATATTTTAGCTTGTTTCATATACCTTCACACCCACTTCCACATTCCATTTTCATTCCATATCGTACTATTTCCCCATTTTATGTTGCATATGATTAAATATGTATAAGTTGTATTTAATAGAGTTTTGGATAAAATATAGAAATTAATGATTGGTTGACTTTACTAATAAGCATTGTGATTTTCAGACTTGAGAAATACAACTTGCAACATGTTGATTAGAAGAACTTCCTGTCACTTTTTATGCAGGATGTCTTCCTATCATTTTCTGGTCAGGAACTTCCATGTATTACTTTGTGATCAACAAATTATTTATGTTATCTTTTCAAAGGTGATTTTAGTCTCCAAGGTGGAGTTAGTTACCCGTTTAGTGCCAAATTCGAATAAGCACAAGAAATCATGGTTATTTCCAAGAGGAGATGCAACTACCAGCTATATAGAGAAAACTAAAAATCTTCCATTTTTATCATGGTCAGCAAAAACATACAACAGATGCACTCAGTCAAGGCTCCACATGTGTTATTCTTGCGGAATAAAGGAGGAAACCTATGCTAGATATTTGTTTCTAGATAGCTAGAGAAAAATTTTCAAACCTTCACGTCATTTCTATTTTCCATATAAAGAGAAGAATATATTATAATAGTTGTGATTGCCAATTGTGTGGAGGAGTAACACAAAAGCAAGTTTTCTATTCTCATATGTTGTTATAGAAACACAGTTTCAATCTGTAGGTTAGCAAACCATATTATTTATTTCTTTTACCTTGTTGGTTGCAGGCCAAAACAAACTTAATATTTTTTGTACTTAGTAAGTTAGAAGATGTGTATATATAAGCAGCATAGAAAAACTATTAGATGGAAATTTTTTGTATTATCTCTATGAAATAAAATATTATTCTACTGATCTGTCCAACATAAAAAGGCATTTTATTTCCACTCAACATGTGAACTAGAGGAATGGCCCACTCTTGGAATGCTCAATGAGGTTGTTGCATGTTTGAAATAGTTAGAATTTATATTTCATGTGATTTAATTTTCTACAACACTTTATTTCTATGTGATTTAATTTCTTGTGTTTTATTTACAAGATGGTTTAAAATTAATCTTCATTGGATAATCATTTCAGCTACTGATATTTTGTTGATGTTGGTGTGTTTATCTGAAGCATAAAGTGTGAGTTATATTCTGCTTTATTAAAGAGCTTTTTGTTGTCTATGATAGTTTATGTCATTGCTGCTCCCATCACATATTGTTAATAGTTGTTGTCGTGCTTTTGACAGAAAGATAGAATGGGAAAAACGAACCAAATTTTCACTAGGAAATTTATGCGTGTTCTAGTTGTATTTCACCCCCACTTGATTCATTGTTTTCCTCCCTTAAGTATACTACTACAACACTTCTCGCAAGCTATGATCCCCATGTTGACACTCTTAGACCAAGCTAAAATCCTTCTTTATTCTTTACCACAATTTTGTCTATCACACACGATTAGGCACGATTAGGTTTAATTGTGTGGACCAAAAAAAAATTTGGGCCTCAACAAGCCTTTTAAAAGGCACGTGCTTATTAGGGCACGGAATCAACTTGCAACCATCTGATTAAAATGATAATCAATGATTTGATGGCAATAAATTAAAGCCCTATTCAAGGCTAAAATATTCCAAGAATTAAATGGTAATTTATTATTGTGGTAATATTGCCCCAAAATTAATGGTAGTAATATAATATTACTCAAAAATTTAATTAATATTTGTAATTATAGTATAAACTACTGGCGAATCGGTTCCAATGATGCATCATTTACATAGGTGAATTAATCAAGATGAAATTCTTTTTTTGTAAAAACCTGGCGATTCAACATTGATTTTAGCTTGTACTATTCTCCATTTTTGGAGGTCTCAATTTTAATTATTCACCAATTAGCGAAGATTCACCACTAAATTTTTCCCTGGTTCTACTACTTCCATCAAACACTTATCAATGTCAACCATGAAGCAAATAGTGTCCTTATATTTTTCCACATCAGATTTAGGAACCCTTTCCCTTGCTTGCATTTCATTCTGAAAGCTTTTGAAATAACCCCAAATAGTAGTTTTCCTTGCTTTTCTATCACTAATTCTATATTAGATGTCTTTGATTTGAATAGGTACAAGTTTTTCACCTTCCCATTGCACTTTACCAACTCTTGGAACTTCATTCATGAAGTAGAAGAATAGACATAACAATAGATTTCCATACTTGAAAGAGTTCTTCTTGTCCTTCTTGATTTTGCCAATATTTTCAATTAGATGGCCCCAGAGTAACTCACATAAGTCATATTTTGCATTTTCCTTGATCATCTGATAAGCTGCATAGATTGCAGTACCGGATACAAATTTATCCCTGCTAGAGAGATAGATCTTATATCCAATAACCATAGAAGTAAATATTACATCCAACTCAATCATGTCATTAATTGTCATGGCCCTCTTATTAAAAATTGAGCTGGTTGCCTCAGTGACTATTTCATTCTTCACAACTTTCAATGTCAGCAACCCACCAGATGAATTCAAACCAATAACAATCCTTATAGCTTCCTTTGTGATCTTGAAGGGATGACTTAACCACATAATCTTAGCATGTACTCAACTTAGTATGTACCAAACCCATTCATTTTCGTTGAACATGGGAAATTTCACAATTTGAGTGAACTTCTCCAAAGTTTTGAATTTATGCCTTACATAGAGATCTTCTCCACAATGTTATTTGTATACAAATTTAACATTTGGGAGCTTCCTAATTCCTCAACATTTGCATGAATGTATGCCCTAATATCTTCAATATGAAAAACACCATATGGAACAGAAGAAAATGCACCTAATGGTTTTGTCTCAATGGATTTGAATGGGTGCCATTTGAATTTTGGGAAGGGTCTATCCTTAATATCAACAACCAAGGGAGCATCCATTTCTAGAAATTTCAAATTCACAAGGTTTGCAGATAAATACCTTTCGTCGGATTAGGTTTTGATCATTGAATCGCCTTTAGACTTGTATCTTTGCCAAAATTCACTACAGAGCTCTCCAAACTTCTTCTTCTAGAAATGCAATGTGACAAATGAGGAATAAAAGTAACCTTTTATCATTCTCACACCTAAATTTTTGTCACAATAAATTCTTTTTCCCTAGGATTTTTGGATACCCTATTTTCATAGTTTGTGAAAGAAAATTCCATTGTGGACCTTCAATTTTGCATAAATTTTCTCCACAAGTCTTCCCAGAACATTTGTAGATCACTAATGTAGTTGATGCAATTTTCCACATCCCGATACCAACTGCCAGCAAGGGGCTAAAATATTTTCTTGAGAGCCCCCCCTAGGCCAGAGGCCTTAAACTAATTCCTAGAGGAATTACCAACACCAAATTTTGGTGCAGGCTCATTTCCTGCATCAGAAGCACTCTTCTTCACCCATGTCTTCTTCATTTGATTCCTAATCTCATCCATAGTAACTTTTTCTTTTCCCTTATTATCCTTTTGCAAATTTTTCCCTTTGTTTACCAGAACCTTCCTACTACAGAATCTTGCAATGTGACTGGATTTTTTACAATTATAGCACACGACATTTCTTTGTCCAAACTAGTTATTCCATTGATTTTCTCTTGATCTGTACTAGTTAGCAATATGGCCAAATCTATTATAGGCATAACATCTAAAATTTCTATTAAAAGAGTTGTTTGACATATTTTTGCATTCAATTGACTTATGACCATACTTATTGCAATTGAAACACTGGCCTGAGAATGATGGACCACTTGGATTCATTTTGCTTCTACATCGAGCAGCCATATGACCAAATTGATTGCAAGAAAAATAGTATCCATTGAACTTTTGAGCTTTGAGTTGTCTTACTGGATACCTTCTAGCTTTGTTTTCCTAATTTCCTTGCCTAAATTTCCTTTGACCAGATCTGGATCTTTCTGCTTTCTCATATCCAAGACCACACTTGTCACTTCCAATCTGTTGACTTTGAATTAGTTCATCAAGCTTAGTTGAGCTAATCTTGAACTTCTCCTTGTATTCATTTGCAGTATAAATTTCATCCCTGAGGGTAACAATATGTCTTTCAAGTTCTTCTTCATGGTTTCTAGATTGTTGCAATTCAAGCTCCAACTAATTGAATCCATCATTGTTTCTACTACATTCTTCATATTTTTCTTTCAAGGAATGAATAAGATTATCTTCATTCTTCTTTATGTCTTCAATCTCCTTGGTCATCCTCATCACAATAGATTCCATCTCACAGTTTAGGATAGCATTATCTTTGGTGATCTTTTCACATTCTTCTATCTTTTTCTTTCAAGGCTTGACTTAGGTGTTCATTTTCCATGCTTTTAATTTCTTTCTGCTTGAGTTGATCACAAAGTTCCTTTCTCTTTTCCTTGGACTTATTGATTTTTTATTTCAATGATTGAATGAATTTCTCAACATTCATGAGCCTTGCTTGCAATTCCTAGACTTCAAATTTGGACTAATCAAGATCATCTAGTGCCACCAAAAGTTGTTGTTGAAGACTGTTGGAATCCATTGAATCACCTTCCTAGATCTTCCCCAAGCTATTAAACTTCTTCTAATGAACTAGCTAGGCTCTAATTCCAATTATTGGAATCAAGGAACACTAAGAGGGGGGGTGAATCAGTGTTTTGCAAAATTTAACTTTATTAACTTGTTCTTTAAACCGCTTATAGCATTGAACCAAAAGAAAGATGCAAGAACACAAGAAAATCAACCACAACACCATAACACAAGGATTTTTATGTGGAAACCCTGTTAGGGGAAAAACCATAGTGGAGGTCAATCCACAATATGAGTATACTCAAAATAAGTGTTTACAAATGGAGAATGCACATGCATTCAGGCACATTGCCTAGAGCTTGCTACTTAGATACAAAAGGCTTATTGCCCAAAAGAAGACTCATTGTCTTATAGTCATAGAAAGAAAAATGGAGTGGATGAACTATGAAATTAGCATCTACTAATGTCTGATTATAGTTCTGATTAAGCACATTAATCACGTTCTTCACACTCTATCTGATTCTACACTTGAAACTTTGTCTGCTTAAATTTGAATCACCAATCTTTATTTTATTCAAGTGAAACTATGCACAATTGGTCTATAATCCTTCTGACTTTCACAGCACACACCAAAATGATAGAAGTAATCGATTATATATATCCATGACTAGATATTTCATCAATTACATGTTGGCTTTAACAAAATATAAAATATGTACAAATTGTCAGCCCAATCCATAAATAATTACAATGTGAATCAACCAATGTCAGCCAAAACATTGTGAAGACCCAAAATAATAACCTCAAACACAAAACACCTTAAACAATTACGCCTCAAAGATCCACAACATGCTACAATCATCGAGTCAACCTTATTGCACTATTAGACTAAAAAATTGATGAACCGAATCTTCTAACTTGCACACCAATCAATACAAGGCTCTATGATTCAAGGATAAGATAGTTCATGCATCATAAGACCTTCCTTGAGATCCACAACTCAAAATGATAACAAGAAATTATGTATGAATCAATGTACACAACTCTATCGGATGCCCTATTTTAGCTTTGACAATTAACACATATCTTCAATCTGACTTCTGGTAGAAGAAAATACTGAAGTGCGGATAGGATTACTAACTAGGTTTGCCATCAATGACAACACCAAATGACCTATGCACTATCTCTTTCCAATAATATCTTCATACTCTATTAACAGCTCTTCTACTTCTTTGTTCTTTGTGATAGGGTTCTCTTCCTCTAGATTACCACTCTTCTTTGGGATCAATCCAAAACACATGTTCACATGCCTCAATCCATCCATAAATTCCTTCCATCTACCAAACATAGTCTAGTAGTGCCACACCTAACTTTTTGTCGCAATAAATGCTTTTTCCCTAGGACTTTGGATTCTCACACCTAAATTTTTGTCACAATAAATTCTTTTTCCCTAGGATTTTTGGATACCCTATTTTCATAGTTTGTGAAAGAAAATTCCATTGTGGACCTTCAATTTTGCATAAATTTTCTCCACAAGTCTTCCCAGAACATTTGTAGATCACTAATGTAGTTGATGCAATTTTCCACATCCCGATACCAACTGCCAGCAAGGGGCTAAAATATTTTCTTGAGAGCCCCCCCTAGGCCAGAGGCCTTAAACTAATTCCTAGAGGAATTACCAGCACCAAATTTTGGTGCAGGCTCATTTCCTGCATCAGAAGCACTCTTCTTCACCCATGTCTTCTTCATTTGATTCCTAATATCATCCATAGTAACTTTTTCTTTTCCCTTATTATCCTTTTGCAAATTTTTCCCTTTGTTTACCAGAACCTTCCTACTACAGAATCTTGCAATGTGACTGGATTTTTTACAATTATAGCACACGACATTTCTTTGTCCAAACTAGTTATTCCATTGATTTTCTCTTGATCTGTACTAGTTAGCAATATGGCCAAATCTATTATAGGCATAACATCTAAAATTTCTATTAAAAGAGTTGTTTGACATATTTTTGCATTCAATTGACTTATGACCATACTTATTGCAATTGAAACACTGGCCTGAGAATGATGGACCACTTGGATTCATTTTGCTTCTACATCGAGCAGCCATATGACCAAATTATTGCAAGAAAAATAGTATCCATTGAACTTTTGAGCTTTGAGTTGTCTTACTGGATACCTTCTAGCTTTGTTTTCCTAATTTCCTTGCCTAAATTTCCTTTGACCAGATCTGGATCTTTCTCCTTTCTCATATCCAAGACCACACTTGTCACTTCCAATCTGTTGACTTTGAATTAGTTCATCAAGCTTAGTTGAGCTAATCTTGAACTTCTCCTTGTATTCATTTGCAGTATAAATTTCATCCCTGAGGGTAACAATATGTCTTTCAAGTTCTTCTTCATGGTTTCTAGATTGTTGCAATTCAAGCTCCAACTAATTGAATCCATCATTGTTTCTGCTACATTCTTCATATTTTTCTTTCAAGGAATGAATAAGATTATCTTCATTCTTCTTTATGTCTTCAATCTCCTTGGTCATCCTCATCACAATAGATTCCATCTCACAGTTTAGGATAGCATTATCTTTGGTGATCTTTTCACATTCTTCTATCTTTTTCTTTCAAGGCTTGACTTAGGTGTTCATTTTCCATGCTTTTAATTTCTTTCTGCTTGAGTTGATCACAAAGTTCCTTTCTCTTTTCCTTGGACTTATTGATTTTTTATTTCAATGATTGAATGAATTTCTCAACATTCATGAGCCTTGCTTGCAATTCCTAGACTTCAAATTTGGACTAATCAAGATCATCTAGTGCCACCAAAAGTTGTTGTTGAAGACTGTTGGAATCCATTGAATCACCTTCCTAGATCTTCCCCAAGCTATTAAACTTCTTCTAATGAACTAGCTAGGCTCTAATTCCAATTATTGGAATCAAGGAACACTAAGAGGGGGGGTGAATCAGTGTTTTGCAAAATTTAACTTTATTAACCTTGTTCTTAAACCGCTTATAGCATTGAACCAAAAGAAAGATGCAAGAACACAAGAAAATCAACCACAACACCATAACACAAGGATTTTTATGTGGAAACCCTGTTAGGGGAAAAACCACAGTGGAGGTCAATCCACAATATGAGTATACTCAAAATAAGTGTTTACAAATGGAGAATGCACATGCATTCAGGCACATTGCCTAGAGCTTGCTACTTAGATACAAAAGGCTTATTGCCCAAAAGAAGACTCATTGTCTTATAGTCATAGAAAGAAAAATGGAGTGGATGAACTATGAAATTAGCATCTACTAATGTCTGATTATAGTTCTGATTAAGCACATTAATCACGTTCTTCACACTCTATCTGATTCTACACTTGAAACTTTGTCTGCTTAAATTTGAATCACCAATCTTTATTTTATTCAAGTGAAACTATGCACAATTGGTCTATAATCCTTCTGACTTTCACAGCACACACCAAAATGATAGAAGTAATCGATTATATATATCCATGACTAGATATTTCATCAATTACATGTTGGCTTTAACAAAATATAAAATATGTACAAATTGTCAGCCCAATCCATAAATAATTACAATGTGAATCAACCAATGTCAGCCAAAACATTGTGAAGACCCAAAATAATAACCTCAAACACAAAACACCTTAAACAATTACGCCTCGAAGATCCACAACATGCTACAATCATCGAGTCAACCTTATTGCACTATTAGACTAAAAAATTGATGAACCGAATCTTCTAACTTGCACACCAATCAATACAAGGCTCTATGATTCAAGGATAAGATAGTTCATGCATCATAAGACCTTCCTTGAGATCCACAACTCAAAATGATAACAAGAAATTATGTATGAATCAATGTACACAACTCTATCGGATGCCCTATTTTAGCTTTGACAATTAACACATATCTTCAATCTGACTTCTGGTAGAAGAAAATACTGAAGTGCGGATAGGATTACTAACTAGGTTTGCCATCAATGACAACACCAAATGACCTATGCACTATCTCTTTCCAATAATATCTTCATACTCTATTAACAGCTCTTCTACTTCTTTGTTCTTTGTGATAGGGTTCTCTTCCTCTAGATTACCACTCTTCTTTGGGATCAATCCAAAACACATGTTCACATGCCTCAATCCATCCATAAATTCCTTCCATCTACCAAACATAGTCTAGTAGCCACACCTAACTTTTTGTCGCACAAATGCTTTTTCCCTAGGACTTTTGGATTCTCACACCTAAATTTTTGTCACAATAAATTCTTTTTCCCTAGGATTTTTGGATACCCTATTTTCATAGTTTGTGAAAGAAAATTCCATTGTGGACCTTCAATTTTGCATAAATTTTCTCCATAAGTGTTCCCAGAACATTTGTAGATCACTAATGTAGTCGATGCAATTTTCCACATCCCGGTACCAACTACCAGCAAGGGGTTAAAATATTTTCTTGAGAGCTCCCCCTAGGCCAGAGGCCTTAAACTAATTCCTAGAGGAATTACCAGCACCAGATTTTGGTGCAGGCTCATTTCCTGCATCAGAAGCACTCTTCTTCACCCATGTCTTCTTCATTTGATTCCTAATCTCATCCATAGTAACTTTTTCTTTTCCCTTATTATCCTTTTGCATATTTTTCCCTTTGTTTACTGGAACCTTCCTACTTCTATAGAATCTTGCAATGTGACTGGATTTTTTACAATAATAGCACACGACATTTCTTTGTCCAAACTAGTTATTCCATTGATTTTCTCTTGATCTGCACTGGTTAGAAATATGGCCAAATCTATTATAGGCATAACATCTGAAATTTCTATTAAAAGAGTTGTTTGACATATTTTTGCATTCAATTGACTTATGACCATACTTATTGCAATTGAAACACTGGCCTGAGAATGATGGACCACTTGGATTCATTTTGCTTCTACATCGAGAAGCAGCCATATGACCAAATTTATTGCAAGAAAAATAGTATCCATTGAAATTTTGAGCTTTGAGTTGTCTTACTGGATACCTTCTAGCTTTGTTTGCCTAATTTCCTTGCCTAAATTTCCTTTGACCAGATCCGAATCTTTCTCCTTTCTCATATCAAAGACCACACTTGTCACTTCCAATATGTTGACTTTGAATCAATTCATCAAGCTTAGTTGAGCTAATCTTGAACTTCTCCTTGTATTCATTTGCAGTATAAAGTTTATCCCTAAGGGTAACAATATGTCTTTCAAGTTTTTCTTCATTGTTTCTAGATTGTTGCAATTCAAGCTCCAACTAATTGAATCCATCATTGTTTCTACTACACTCTTCATATTTTTCTTTCAAGGAATGAATAAGATTATCTTCATTCTTCTTTATGTCTTCAATCTCCTTGGTCATCCTCATCACAATAGATTCCATCTCATAGTTTAGGATAGCATTATCTTTGGTGATCTTTTCACATTCTTCTATCTTTTTCTTTCAAGGCTTGACTTAGGTGTTCATCTTCCATGCTTTTAATTTCTTTCTGCTTGAGTTGATCACAAAGTTCCTTTCTCTTTTCCTTGGACTTATTGATTTTTTCTTTCAATGATTGAATGAATTTCTCAACATTCATGAGCCTTGCTTGCAATTCCTAGACTTCAAATTTGGACTAATCAAGATCATCTAGTGCCACCAAAAGTTGTTGTTGAAGACTATTGGAATCCATTGAATCACCTTCCTAGATCTTCCCCAAGCTATTAAACTTCTTCTAATGAACTAGTTAGGCTCTAATTCCAATTATTGGAATCAAGGAACACTAAGAGGGGGGGGGTGAATCAGTGTTTTGCAAAATTTAACTTTATTAACTTGTTCTTTAAACCACTTATAGCATTGAACCAAAAGAAAGATGCAAGAACACAAGAAAATCAACCACAACATCATAACACAAGGATTTTTATGTGGAAACCCTGTTAGGGGAAAACCCACCGTGGAGGTCAATCCACAATATGAGTATACTCAAAATAAGTGTTTACAAATGGAGAATGCACATGCATTCAGGCACATTGCCTAGAGCTTGCTTCTTAGATACAAAAGGCTTATTGCCCAAAAGAAGACTCATTGTCTTATAGTCATAGAAGGAAAAATGGAGTGGATGAACTATGAAATTAGCATCTACTAATGCCTGATTATAGTTTTGATTAAGCACATTAATCACATTCTTCACACTCTATCTGATTCTACACTTGAAGCATTGTCTGCTTAAATTTGAATCACCAATCTTTATTTTATGCAAGTGAAACTATGCACAATTGGTCTATAATCCTTCTGACTTTCACAGCACACACCAAAATGATAGAAGTAATCGATTATATATATCCATGACTAGAGATTTCATCAATTACATGTTGGATTTAACAAAATATAAAATATGTACAAATTGTCGGCCCAATCCATAAATAATTACAATGTGAATCAACCAATGTCAGCCAAAACATTGTGAAGACCCAAAATAATAACCTCAAACACAAAACACCTTAAACAATTATGCCTCGAAGATCCACAACACGCTACAATCATCGAGTCAGCCTTATTGCACTATTAGACTAAAAAAATGATAAACCAAATCTTCTAACTTGCACACCAATCAATACAAGGCTCTATGATTCAAGGATAAGATAGTTCATACATCATAAGACCTTCCTTGAGATCCACAACTCAAAATGATAACAAGAAATTATGTATGAATCAATGTACACAACTCTATCGGATGCCCTATTTCAGCTTTGACAATTAACACATATCTTCAATTTGACTTCTAGTAGAAGAAAATACTGAAGTGCGGATAGGATTACTAACTAGGTTTGCCATCAATGACAACACCAAATGACCTATGCACTATCTCTTTCCAATAATATCTTCATACTCTATTAACGGCTCTTCTACTTCTTTGTTCTTTGTGATAGGGTTCTCTTCCTCTAGATTACCACTCTTCTTTGGGATCAATCCAAAACACATGTTCGCATGCCTCAATCCATCCATAAATTCCTTCCATCTACCAAAAATAGACTGGTAGTGCCACAAACTTCAGCCTTCTCTTCATCCTCCAAAGGTATCAACTTGATTCTCTGTCCATTTGAAGTCATAGTATAAGTATTCCTTCTTCCATCATGAATTACTTTCTTATCATATTGTCAAGGTCTTCCTAATAGTAAATGACAAGCATCCATAGGTATGATATCACACAATACTTCATCCCTATATGATCCAAAATGAAATTTCAGAAAACATTGTTCATTCACCAATATCTTATGATCATCCTGAATCCACACTATCCTATAGGGGTTTGGATGTTTCAATCTCTCAAATTTCAACTTGGTTACTATCTCCTCTAAAACTAGATTATGAGTACTACCACTATCAATGATAACTTTACATACCTTTCCTCCAAACTTACATCTAGTTCTGAATAGACTCTTCCTTTGTGGTGGTTCCTCAGTCACTTCTTCATACATCAAACCTCTCCTCATCACCAATGGTTTGCCTTTCTCTAGTTTCCCAACTAAGTTAGGGGATTCAACAGGTTCCTCGTCCACATATGTTGTTATTTCGATATGCTTAGGTTTCTTGTCAGTGCTTCCTTGATGACACTCAAATGCTCTATGTCCACCTCCACACTTGAACAGGTTCCTCTAAATGGTCTTCTCTTAGATCTTCCTTCCTCTCTCTAGTATCCATCATTGTGGTAATAACTATGACCTCCTATGTCACTATGGTAAAAATTTATATCTTCTCTTCCTCTACAATATGAATTAGAATCATTTTCTTCACTGTAGTAGTGCTTTACATCTTTTTTATGATCTATATAGGGTCTTGTTTCTCTAGATTGGGGTCCAATATTCTGGAATCTACCTCTTGTACTTCTCTACTATTGTTCAAATTTCTTGTTTAGCTTCTCTTCCACCTTTAATGCAAATTGATATGCTTCTTCAACTGGTGTCATCTTTACTAGGCTCAGTTCTTCTTGAATGTTTGCTCTCAATCCATTCATATATCTTGTAACATTTTACTTGGTTGCTTCACTATGACTGGTTCTAATTATCATCTTGTAGAATTCCTCATTGTACTCCTTCACAAATATTTCTTTTTGTCTTAGGTTCTATAATCTTTTCAACAATTCAAGTTCATAGTTGGCTAGTGTGAATTGATTCTTCAATTTTGTTATCACTCTAATCCCATTTGATGATTCTTTCTTTACCTCTTCTATTTCTATCCAACTAGACTTATTTCCACCATAAAGAAGCATTTCCTTTCAAATTTGTTTCCATAAATTTGACTTTTTTTGAAATCTTCAATTTCTTCATATTCAAAGTATTCTTCCATTTCATTGATCCAGTCGATCAATTCTTCAAGATTCAAATTTTCTGTGAAATTTTCAATTTCAACTCTAGGTCTTTTTCCAATCTTTGGAATCACTTTCAACATCTTTACTTGATATGATTCTTCTTCTTCTTCACCTAGGGCTTCTACAAATTGATTCGCAACATGTTTTTCTTCATCATCACTTTCATATTCACGCCTAGGGTTTAGGCCTCACCTTCAATATTCTTCTACTACATTTAATCTAACTCACATCTCGCACATCATTTCCAACATTTCATCCATTCTTATGAGAACAGTTTCCATATCAAGCACTCTCCTTAGGGGTATATCTCCCCTTGAATCGATGCAACTACCTCAATTCGGTGTTTTATCTACAAGGGTTTCAACTGCCTCACAATCAGTGATCGGTTGAAAACAAATGCAATCTACCTCACGTCAAAAAAAATTCACCCCAAAGAGTTCCTTCAAGTATCAAAAACTTGCTCTGATACGACTTGGTGTAATCATGGCAGGAGGGTTCAAATAGAATAGTCCCAAACCATGCAGCATAGAGTCAACACAATGGAAATAACATAAAAAACTGATATATGAACATGAAACTTCATTGAATTGATAATCTTACATGAAATACATGCCTCATGGGAAAATATCCAAGGGTCACAAGCCTACCACAAGGGTTTTCAACAATAAAATTGGTGAAAATGCCTTATTACATGCCCCTGAAGGGTTTATGCAAAAATATAATGAATCTATCTATCTCTATTTGGATGGTTGATTCCTAAATAATTAAATTCTTATAAATATGCTTCTTAAGCTCCAACAAAGTTTTGTGTCGGCCACAAGGGTTCATAAACCCGATGAATGAACATACATGAAGGTTGGCCTCAAAATATGGAAAGGTAACTCCACGCGAAAAGAAATAACTTGTGAATCTCCAAGATAGGTCCCAAAAAACCCAAGATGCTTGTATGATGTTCCATTAAGCTCCGTACAATCTGGAATAGGTCCACACTAAGAAATTTGGACCAGGTTTTCCCCAAATGCTTTGATTGGAAAATACAGTGAAATCATAAGAGTGATAACTTTCAGTTGACAAATGCAAATGATGTGAAATATGGATATGTGATAAATGTCGATGTGTAGATGCTATATCCTACTTCACAAGCTGAGAAACAATGATGCAGTAAAACATGGAATGAAATATTGAAACTACTACTAAATGTAATGCAAGAAAAGAACTTTTTTTGGTTGATACAGGATTGCTTTACAACCAAGGATGCTCTTGCAATAGTTTCCTAACTAGGCATACCTTTCCTCCCACTTTCACTTTCCTTTGTTCCTTGACGGAATTTTTTTTAAAAAAATCATCATGCCACCCCACCTAAGTTTGATTCTCTTTACTCTTGTTATTATTTCAAACCTTTCTCTCTCTAAATACTCTAACCTTCTCTAAAGTACTTGTTCTAAGGCATCCTTGAACTTTGATCCTTGATAGGGATTAAATTTTTGCATGGTTTCAAGTCATAATGATGATAATGGCTCAAGTTCACCATTACACTCAATGGAAACCTTTGTAACTACCTAATTTGATTTGATCAGGCACCATGACAAATATTTATGTTGTAGGTATAGCTTTGAAGGAAAGAGGCAAGGAAAATTGTAAAATGATGTGTTGATGTTAATGCAATAGCTAGAGTTTCAAAGCTCAATGTATTTGTGTCACGTTATGGGTAATTCACAGTGCAATTTTGTAAAACCTTTTGACTTTGCACATCCAAGACCACTAAAATAATCATATGAAGTGATAGAGACCAAATTGATGAATATTTTTAGCTCGTTTGAAATACCCTACAGATCTTGAAAATATTGATTTGAGTGCACATATTGATGAAACTGTTGATGATGGTCCAAGCAACTTGTATAACACTCTTTAACCATTTTTTTAGTTCATCTAATATTCTAAGTCCAATGGTCTATATATTTGTATGTTTTCTTGTTTGTAAGGATTGGTCTTCTTGATTTTTCACAAAGCTAGTTTTCAAAGATTTATAGGGGTTCAAAAGTTATTTGTAGATCCACTATTTGATATTTCCACTCAAATCCTACAAAGAGGTAGCTCCAAAATGTGATAGTTCTAACCATATGTCTCCTTGGATATTTATTGACATTTTTTGAGGTTTTGAGTAGTAAGGTATGATAAGGCTCTTATTAATTAAAAAATCTTCACCACATCAGCTAGTGTAATTATAATAGAGATTGGATAAGTGTCATAACACTTTAAATTGATGCAAACTATTATTTTATTGGTCACTTCTTTCTTGCACATGAATGCTTATACAATTTGGAAAAAGAACATTAAGTAGATATGATTACAATCTATCTTACCATTTTTTTAATTTCTAGTTTTTTTAATGGTTGTATATGGCTATGTGGCCATATAAAGCACTAATTTTGAAGACTTGAACTATTCACCGATAGTTATAGGAATATAAATAGGTTTATACACTATTTTTTATGATTCAATATTGAAAATTAGGAATAAATTTTAACTAAACTTTTTCACATTTAGTGAATCATTTCTAGCATGTTTATACTCTACTAATTTCTAGAAGTATTAAATAAACCATTTGAAGGTATTATATTAATTTTTTTATCTGTAGATACATGTGGATTATTTAAAGAGCTGTAAAAATGTTTGTTGCAACTATTGTTTTCTTAACTTAGTGATAATTTTTAAGGGTTGAGAACCAAGTAGGTATAGATATTATTTGATACATTGATCAATCATCCCAAGATTTAACTATTAACTTATTTTAGAGACCTATAGAAACACCCTTATAAGTTTAATTTGATTTCAAAGAGCTAGATATTTTACCTACTCTCATGTTAACCTTTAAAAACTTCAGTTTGTAGATGAGCATCTCTTTGCATTCATGAAGACAAAATTGTGGCCTTGAAAGTGAAGAAAGACTCTAGGATTCCGAACCTACTATTTTAGAACCTAACAAATCATCTAATGGATCATTTGATTCAAGAAAAATATTTTACCAAGTTTTACATGAAGAGTAGTTATCATTAGATAAGAATCAAATAAGGAGATGAATGGAATATTATAGTTAAGATAAATGAAGGATTATATGAGTGGTTAGTTATTCCCTTTGGATTTAATAACACACCAACTACATTGATGAGTGTGATGAAAAGTTTTAAAGAAATATTTAAGTAAGTTTGTGATTGTTTACTAAGATGATATTTTAAATTTTAGTAAGATTGAAGAAGAATACCTAGAACATAATAGACTATTATTGCACAAATTTAGAGAAGAAAACTTATTAATAAATATGAAGTGTAGTTTCATGGAAATGGAACTAATATATTTGGGATTTTCAATCTTAGTTGAAGGTTTGAAGATGGGTCTAGAGAAAAATTAATTGTTGATTGGACTACCTAAATAAATGTTGGAGAGGTAGGATCTTTTCATTTTTTGGAATTTTTCTATAAAAAATTCATTAGGGATTTCAGTGGCATTTGTGTGTCATTGGATAATAAGTTATAAGATAAGAAAGAAATATTTCAAATAGAAATCAAGAGAAAGTACAATCTTTAAATTCATAAATAAAAAAGGTAATTTAAAAACCATTATTTTTTATTAGAGGTAAAGCAGGTTTTGATGGGGCCTCAAAACCCATTACAATCAATTTTGAAGGGCTTTGTAACCCTGTCCAAGGTAGGTAAGATGTGAAAAGATAAATGACATACAAATAGCAGAAAAAAAACAATAGCAATTAACAAGAAGACATGACAACACAAGCTGCAACAAATAACAAGAGAGGGACAAGATCCCTTTACAACCATATTTTAACTAGGGCCAAGAAACCATAAGTGAACAATGAAACTGCCTACACCATCCAGGAAACAAAAAACCATCTACTCAAGAAAAACATCATTGATATAGCTCCAACTCACATCAAAACCAATAAAACAAGGCCAACCAAAGTTCCTAATCAGAGCAAATAGCCCATCCAAAATCACAACCTCAACCTAAGAAGAACAAGGCTAAGCAAGGGAAGAGAACATCCCCAAAAAATCAACTTTTTTGCATTATCATCCCACCAATCTTCTAACAGTAGCCTCCCAATAGCACCTTCCCAGTAGGGATGCCAACCCCACCTCCACCTCAAGAGGAGAGGGCTCACCTCCAATAGAGAGGATGAAATGAGTCCCAAAACCTCTAAAAACACCACTCTCCTCCTTACACAAGCAACACCTCAAAAAGAGACAACATAAAGGAGAAGAGCCACCAAGCAACACTACAGATACCAACTCCACCTCAAAAGAAGGATCCACCTCAAAAGGAACAATCTCCTCCTCAATAGAAGACTCAAGCCATAGATCCCAGTAGGAAGTGAAATCATAAGGGGGGAAAACACCTCATCCCAAGGCAGCCCTAGCATCAAGTACAGGTTGGAGGAAGCAAGGAAATATTCCAACAAAGCACACAACTGGGCCCAAAGATACCACCATAAGCATAACCCAACTGGCTACAAATAATCCACAATTTGCACACCAAAGAACCAAAGCAAGTAGAGATCCAAGCCCAATGATAACAAAAGAAAACCAAGCCAAAAAGGGACAAGCGAGCCCCAAAAATAAGGACACTAAGAGACAATCAAACCATAAATCCCCCGAGCTTCCCTAACACATCGGTTAGAGCTAGAGATGGACCTAATCTCCATAGATCCAACCCAAGGAAGCACCACCAGTCCATAAAAGGGAAATAGGAGCACCCACTACACACCCAAGGCAAGAAAAACCACCATAGCACCACCAAAAGGACAACAAAAAAGGGCTAAGGGATGCCCAGAAGGAACCATTCAGAAAATAGGCCAACAAATAAAACCCACAAGCCATCCCATTACACTGAATAGGACCAAGAATAGGCCAATCCTCCAACTAGTCCACCTCATAGAAACCTCCACATCCACACACCACTGAAGTCCTCCAAGTAGTACCAAGGAAGCAATAAACACCACACCAGACCCCCACAATAGGAGATTCAAGAGAAAAGGAGACCCAGGGCACTACCAACATGAAGTTGAAACCCTCCAAAACAAGAAAGCAGAGCAATGAAAAACAATCAAAGCAGCTCCAAACATCAGGGAACCCACACTTGCAAAGAAAGAAACCCTACTCCAAGCAAGAGCATCCACAGACCATTGCAAGAAACTAGCTTACAACCAAAAAAGCCACAGTATCCACCCACAAACAACCATCCACAAGCCATGTGACACTTGAAAAGATCCAAAAGCCATTAGATCCAAACACGGTCGCAACCCAGAAGGCACCAGAGGGAAGAAGATCCCACGCACAAGCAACCAAACATCCTCCCCAACTTTAGAACCCACCTCATCATCTTCAATAGATTTTAAAGCTCTCATTTGTTGGAAAACATGCCTCAAGCTTACTAACATGAAACTCCTAAAAGGGAAAAGTCATTGAGACCCTCTGAATGTCTTACCGACTAGTAGCTATGTTCTAAACTTCTGAAGTGCTTAGATAACCAAGATTTTGATTTTTTCTTGCCGACGGGAGTCATCGGCAAGACATGCCTATCACTATGAGTTTTCCATCTCATTCTGCCTGGATGGACCTCTTGTTGACGGGATGGTTCCTAGTAGTTATCGGGGAGACTCATGGTGACGAGTGGCATTGGGGAGAGACATGAAGCTTCGAAGTGACTCATTCCAATAGAGTATCTCTCGATGAGGTTTTACACATTGGTGACAGATGTCATCGAGAAGACTCTTGGCTGATAGGTTTATAGTCAGTATGAACTCTTTCCGAGAGTGCTAGTCTCACCGATGGATTTTTTTATGAACTACCAATGGATCTCCACATGATGAACTTCATTGTAACCTCTTATCGATGGTGTTTCTCTTGTCGATAGACTGGTCAGAGTAATATGAACTGTCGATTATGCCTTCAGTGTGATCTCCTATCGATGACTGTTGGTCTCGTTGATAGACATGTGCTTTCAGTGAGAACTCTTGCTGATGGTTTTCCTCTTGCGGATAGGTATGAACATCAGTATGACATAAGGTTCTATAAGATTCTTAGCGATAGTGAAACTCTTTCTGATAGATCTACACAAGCTAGATTTATGTTTGATATGATGTCTCGCCGATAGCGGTGGTCTTGCAGATGGTTTTGCAGTGGATATCAATGTGTTGTCTTAGTGATAGAGTGAGTCTAGATGATAGGTTTGAACTCGATATGACTATTTTTTATGGTAGTGACTCTTTTTTATAACGATAGTTGGGCATTGTGCCATCGAGGAGCACGGCCTAGTGTCTCACCGACATGCGATTTCGTTTGAAATTCTTTGACCGAACAATTGTCTTATGTGGTGTGTTCTGGATGAATGAGCAAAGCAGAAGGAGAACCATTAGTAGTTGGACTGTTGTGACCATTCCTATAAGGGAGATGAATAGACTGTGAGAGAATGGATTACTCTCTGGAAATGGAGGATGACGATGAACAGTGTGAGATAATGAAGTGTTGCTCAATTGAACACGCATTGATCTAAGTGGATTCATTGAATGTTTCTAAGAGCTATTATGTACAAGATTGATCAATGAATGTTGTTGCTGTAAATTGACATCAGAAAGTGAAGTTTGTAATCTGTATGTAATTTTGTTTACTGTAATACAAAGAGGCTTTTCTTGGTGTGGTGGGTTTTTCTCCCGTAAGGGTTTTTTCATGTAAATTTAGTGTCCAATTGTGTATGTTCTTTTTTTTTTCTGTTATTCCTTTCATGTGTATCTTAATTAAATTGTAATTGAAAATTTAAAGTCATCTATGCATTCTTCCCTAAGGTTTTGGCATTAGGAGAGTTTGTTCCGCACCTAAGCTTTCCTTACAAGTGGTATCAGAGCCTAGCCAGCTGTGTTATCCTTGTGGGTACATTGGGTTTTTTGTGTCAATTTTGTTTAGTGGGAGTCTTGTAGAAGTCTGGTATTTTAAATTACAGATTAATATGGAAAGCACATAAGGAAAGATTGAAATTGATAAATTCAATGGCAGTAATTTTGAGCTGTGGAAAATCAAAATGGAAGATCTATTGGTTGACCATGATCTTTGGCTTGATGTGTTTGGAATGAAGTCTACAGCATGAAGCAAGAGGATTGGGACCTTGATCAAAAATCAAAGGGTTTGATAAGGCTCTGTTTAGCAGACTCTATTCTTCTAAATGTTCATGAATAAAAGCATCCTCTTTGTGGAAAAGATTGGGAGCTAAGAAATTCCTTGGTGAATAAGTTGTTCTTGAGGAAGAAGTTGTACTCTTTGAAAATGCATGAAAGAGTGTCTATTGCTGTCATTTGAATGCTTTCAACATGTTGATTAAGTTAGCATCTGTGGGTGTGAAGATTGATGAAGAAGATCATTGATATGGTAGGCTCTGCTTTAGCAGACTCTATTCTTCTAAATGTTCATGAATAAAAGACATCCTCTTTGTGGAAAAGATTGGGAGCTATTTATCAGGGAAATTCCTTGGTGAATAAGTTGTTCTTGAGGAAGAAGTTGTACTCTTTGAAAATGCATGAAAGAGTGTCTATTGCTGATCATTTGAATGCTTTCAACATGTTGATTGCTCAGTTAGCATCTGTGGGTGTGAAGATTGATGAAGAAGATCATTGTGAACATTGTATATATGGTAAACAACACCATGTTTCTTTTTATTCCAGTCCTCACAAATCTTCTAGTTTACTTGACAACATACATTCTGATGTTTTTGGTCCAGTAAATGTTCCTTCTTTCTCTAAATCAAGATATTCTATATCATTCATTGATGATTATTCAAGAAGGGCATTTGTTTATTTTTTGAAAAGTAAAGAAGAAGTGTTTAGTCATTTTAAGGAATTTAAAAACCTTGTGGAAAATTAGACTGGAAGAAAAATGACAATTTTAAGGACTAACAATGGCGGTGAGTTTTTTTCTGATGAGTTTGAAAGGTACTATAAAGATCATGGGATTAAAAGACATAAAACTGCACCCTACACTCTGCAACAAAATGAAGTTGTTGAAAGGTTCAATAGAATAGTCATGGAAAGAGCACGAAGTATGCTAAGCAGTGTTGGCTTGGAGGAGAATTTCTGGTTTGTGGCAATTGCAACAACATGTTATTTAATAAACTGTTCTCCTAATTCTGCTCTTGTTGAGAAAACATCTTTGGAAGATTGGTCTAGAAAGAAGCCCTCTCTGAGACACATTTGTTTCTTTGGATGTGAGGCATATGCATATGTGTGGAATGAAAAAAGGTCTAAATTGGAAAACAAGGTTGTTAAATGTATTTTTATTGGTTATAGTGTTGGCATAAAAGGATACAAGATTTGGAATCTTGATATGGAGAAGGTTCTATACAGTAGGAGTGTTATTTTTCATGAGTTGAAGCCTTCTACTTTTGATCTACAATCAAAGACAAAATCATAAGATAAAAAGGATGTAGTTGAAATTCCTCCAACACCAGATAAAGAGGAATTCAAAATTCAAAATGTACCTAAAACTGAGGAGAGCTCAAGTAGTTCTGAGAGTTCTGAAGAAGAAGATCAACCTCAGCCTCAGCCTATGAGGAGGTCAACACATGAAAGAAAGCAACCTGATAGTATGGGTTTTCTTTGTTAGATTCTACTTGCCCAATGCTTTAATTTCTAGCATTGACTTGAGCCTAGGACTATGAAAGAGGCATTTAGAATGTCTGATTCAAACTCTTGGTTGGAAGCCATGAATGAAGAAATGGCATCATTAGAAAAGAATGATACCTGGAGTTTGGTGCCATTTCCTAAAGGCAGAAAAGTATGTGGGCTGCAAATGGGTATCTAAAAAGAAAATAGGTCTGGATGGCGGTGTGGAAGAAGATATAAAGCAAGAATATGTTGGTATGGCATTGATAGAGGTTATTCCCAGGTTAGAGGGAATATGTGATGGTGGTGCATTCTGGATAGCAAAGCAGGACGTAGTCGCTTTGTCCACTATAGAGATAGAATACATGGCAGCAACACATGCATGTAAAGAAGCAATCTAGTTAAAATGTTTGTGTTCTAACATTGGGTTTGATGCAAGGAAAATTACAATTTACTGTGACAGTCAGAGTGCTATTTGTTTGGCAAAAAATCCTACTTTCCATGCCAAGACAAAACATATTGATGGGCAGTATCATTTTGTATGAGATATGGTGGAGGATGGAAAGGTCTCTTTAGAAAAAGTGGATACTCTGGAAAATGTTGCAGATGCGTTGACGAAACCAGTGAGCACAGACAAGTTCAGGTGGTGTGCTAGTTTGATGGCCTTAGTGCCCATGAATTTCAATAGTTTTGTTGTGCTTTGGAGGTGTCAATAAGATCTTTGTCAATTGGGAGATTGTTGGAAAATGTACCTCAAGCTTACAGACATGAAACTCTTGAAAGGTAAAAGTCAGTGAGACCCTCTGAATGTCTTAACTAACTAGCAGCTATGTTCTAAACTTCTGAAGTGCTCAGATCGCCAAGATTTTGATTTTTTCTTGCCGACGGGAGTCATCAGCAAGACATGCCTATTGCTGTGAGTTTTCCATCTCATTCCGCTCAAACAAACCTCTTGTCGATGGGATGGTTCCTAATGGTTATCATGGAGACTCGTGGTGACGAGTGGCATCGGGGAGAGACATGAAGCTTCAGAGTGACTCATTCTGACAGAGTATGTCTCGTTGAGATTTTACACATTGGCGATGGATGTCATCGAGGAGACTCTTGGCTGATAGGTTTGCAGTTGGTATGAACTCTTGCCGAGAGTGCTAGTCTCACTGATGGATTTGTTTATGAACTGTCGATGGATCTCCATGTGATGAACTTCATTGTAACCTCTTGTTGATGGTGTTTCTCTTGTTGATAGACTGGTCGGAGTAATATGAACTGTCGGGTATGCCTTTGGTGTGATCTCCTGTCGATGACTATTGGTCTCACTGACAAACAGGTTCTTTTGGTGAGAAATTTTGCCGATGGTTTTCCTCTTACCAACGGGTATGAATCAGTATGACATAAGGTTCTATAAGACTCTTAGTGATAGGGAAACTCTTTTCAATAGATATGCACAAGCTAGATTTGTGTTTGGTATGATGTCTCGCTGATAGCGTCTTGCCAATGGTTTTGTAGTGGAAATCAATGTGATGTCTTAGTGATAGAGTGAGTCTGAATGATAGGTTTGAACTCTATATGACTCTTGCCGATGGTAGTGACTCTTACTGATAATGACAATCGGGCATTGTGGCAATGGGGAGACACGGCCTAGTGTCTCATCGACATGTGATTTTGTTTGAACTTCTTTGACTGAACGATTGTCCTACGTGGTGTGTTCTGAACCAATGAGCGAAGCGGAAGGAGAACCGTTAGTATTTGGATTGTTGCGACCATTCCTATGAGGGAGATGAACAGACTGTGAGAGAATGGATTACTATCTGGAAATGGTGGATGATGATGAACAGTGTGAGATAATGAAGTGTTGCTCGATTCAATGTTATGAATTGATCTAAGTGGATTCATCGGATGTTTCTGAAAGCCATTTTGTACAAGATTGATCAATTAATGATGTTGCTTTAAATTGACATCAGAAAGTGAAGTTTGTACTTTGTATGTAATTTTGTTTGCTATAATAAAAAGAGGGATTTTCTTGGTGTGGTGGGTTTTTCTCCCATAAGGGTTTTCCACGTAAATTTGGTGTCCAATTATGTATATTCATTTCTTTGTTCTGTTATTCCTTTCATGTGTATCTTAATTGAACTGTAATTGAAAATTTAAAGTCACCTTTGCATTCTTCGCTGAGGTTTTGGCATTAGGAGAGTTTGTTCCACACCTAAGCTTTCCTTACATCATCCCTCACCTATTCGCGCTCACACCTAAGCCAAACAGGAAAGGAGGCAACATAGCCGCCCAACCTCCCCTAGCAGAATCAACGCCACCATGCTAGTAGAACCAGGCAACAAAGGCAGACTCCTCACGCCATTCAGCCTCTAGGAAGCCACCATCTGGGTCATCCTCATCTGCTCCTTCATCATCGCTAGATTCAAAACTCTCAATCCCACCTGCGCCCTCATCCTCTCACTCGCTATTGTATTGAAGAGATAAATCTAGGGCTAAAAACCAGTGTTAGAATTCCTATATTTTAACAAATTATTTCAATTTAATTCTGATCCAAATAAAAATTCAATAGGAGAGTATTAATTCAAGAAGGTAGATTAGTATTTTATTTTAGTGATAACTTGAGTGATACAAGAGATATGTATTCTATTACCAATTATTTTATACCATCATCCAAGCCTTGAAGAAGTGTAAATAGTACTTGCTACAAAAATAATTTGTGGTGTATACACTTCATCAATCATTATAATATTTGAATACTCAAGGAAAGTAGAATAAAATACATGATATGTGTAGAGTTTTTGCAAAGTTACTATTTTGTGTTGAAACTTTGCATCAAAAAATTAAACAAGGTTGTAAATCTATTGAGTATAAGACAAAATTTAATAACAAAAATGAGACTAGAAATGGTTGGATTTGATTAATTCAAGAATTTGTATGAAGATTATCCTAATTTTATGGAAACATGGAAATTATGTAAATAATTGGTATGCATGGATGAAATAAAATGTCTTTATTACTTAATTTAAAATAACTTTTTTTTTACAAGTAACCAACAATGTATTCCAAGAAGCTTAGTGGGGAAGTTTTGATCAAGGAGAAGCACGATAACAGTTTAGTTGGTAATTTTAGAATAGATAAGATAAAACATTGTTAAGTGGCCTCAAATATTTAAAAATTTGAAAAATTATATTCAATTTTGTAAGATTTATTTATTACCAAATGGGAGCAATCAAAATTTTGGGTTGTTTCAACCATTACAAGTTCTAGAGAGAATTTGTGAAGATTTTAGAATGGATTTTGTATGAGGATTACCTAGAACATAGAGAGGACATTATTAAATATTTATAGTTGTGGATAGATTTTCTAAGATAACACATTTCATTCCATGTTAGAAGACAAATTATACACTACATATAGTTTCTCTATTTTTTAGAGTTGTCATGTGATTGTATGGGTTTTGAAAGAGTATTATTTCAAACATAAATGTTAATTTTATTCCATATTTTAAGAAGAAATTTTCAAGAAGATGAATACAGGTTTGAAGTTCAATTTCAAAATCACCCATAAATTGATGGGAAAATAGAAGGTGAAAATAGCAGTTTAAGTAATTTATTGAAATATTTGGTTGGGGAAAGGAAAGGAAATCAAGATATAATTTTGGCACAAGTTGAGTGTTCCTATAAAAATATAGTAAGTGGAATTACATAGAAAACACCATTTTCAATATCATATGGTAGTATTCCAAAGAATTTAAAAAAGTTAAGAGATATTAGCAATGAAGAGAGGATAAGTTTAGAAAAAAAAATCATAGAACATATGAAAGAAGTGGATGTGAAATTAAGGATTTGGTGGGAAAGTATGAATGGTAGATATAATGAGAAGAGATTAAATAAGAGATATTGGAGATGTAGTGATGGTGTCTCTTCAAAGATTAAATCATTCATTTAGAAAATATAACAAATTAAGGATAAAAAATTTCCATCCTTGTAATGTTTTCAAAAGGTTTGATTCAAAAAATGCATATGAACTAAAGATACCAAAAATTTGGGCATATCATTGATGAAGGGAGTCTCTCCCTTGAACATGCCTTACACAAAAAATAACATTCAAGAATAAAAAACATGCAACTTTATTATATTCTTAGAAATCATTTACATACATGCAATCAAATGCATTACAACTATCTAGTCACAAGACTGCTATAACAAAAATTTAGGCTACAAATACATGCAAAAAATATGACATGCAAGTCTGTGAATGGAAATAATGACCATTGAAACCCCAACCTTCATTTTGTACTAAAAAGGAATAATTTCATCTACCTTCTCATCTAGAATGGATCCCTTTTCATTTGTAACCACTTTATATGATTTTCCACTTTCCAGCAAATTGTCACTTCTATTTTTGGCACCAAACAAATTCAATTACCCCTTTTTCTGCCTTAGAAAATTCCTAAATTTTAGTCCCACTTCTGGAAGCCATAACTTTTGACTCAAGCTTTAGATTGACAAACCATCTACATCACTATAAATATATCATTGATCATGAGGTCCACAATGGTATACTTATAGTATACCATGATTTTTTATGACCTTTTTTTAGGCCCATTTGAAACCTCTAGGTACCTCAAAATTAACTTTGAATATTTTAAAAGGGATATTTAAGACAAATTATTAATATCTCACAAATGGAAAATGGTATTGAAGTGGTTTCTTCACCATTGTCTTCATTTTACCATTTTGGAGCTTTATGTAAGATTTCATGTTTATATGTGCACAAATGAAAACTTACTAAAAATAGAAACATGGAATTTTTAGCCCTTCCAACTTACTAACAATAGTAAGTAATCTTACCATTTTTAGCCCTTAAAAAATCACTAAACCTAAAAAAATAAACAATTTTTTTTTTGATGTAAGATTTCTTTTACACCCTAGATGCTCTACATCAATCACCAATATTCAATGTTTTAGATTTATATAAATATCATGATGGAGAACTATAAGATAGTGACACATAAGCACAATAGAAGAATCAACTATGGCAACATCACAAAGAGGAGATTGAGGAGTTTTTATATAGTAGGGTTGGAATAAGCACCAAAAATAAATAATATGAAGAATATCTAGTAAAATAAAAGGGAAATTTGATTTGTAACATGCCCAACTAAATTTTCCTCAATAAATTAAAGATTGACAATATGAATATAAAATTTATGGCATAAATCCTTTAGCTATTTCTATTTAGCAATTTCATGGTGATAAATTAAAAAAAATGAATATACTCATTTCCAAATGTCAATAATCAATTTACAAAGTTTGACTTGGCATTCCATGCCTCAAAGACAATACAACAATTACATTATTTACATCAATTACAATAATGATACTAGTACATAAATAGGATTCCAATAAAATTTATTTGATATATCACCTCCACTAGTGGACAAGAACATGGTTGAGGTGCTTTTCCACCCAACCACGAAGTGTTGCTTCCCCAAAATTCTTCAATCTATTGAAGAAAACTTGACCTTGCACGAAACACTTAGAAATAGATATAGTTTTCAAGGTGGAATATGTGCATGCCTAACTACATGTATTTCTATCTATTGTTAGAATGTGCAAGTTCCATGTTAGGTATTTTAAGAAAAATTGAGAGAGGATAAATAAAAAACAATCTGTTTTGTAGTTAAAATGACTACAAAGCTTGGCCAAGCTCATGTTTCATAAAAAGAAACTCAAATTAGATTTAGAAAAGCAAATCTATACTCTTTGGCACCCATTCCCATAAGGAAATCTCATTATGACAAGGGGTATCCCTCCCTTTTAGACCATCTATTAGCATCATATTCTAGTGTGCTACAGTATACCATGTACTTCACATATCATTCTATATCTAATTCATTAGCAAATACTACATCTAATTCTAGTATAACCAATCTAATCATCATACTTTTGTATTATATTAAGTTTCATAATGCAATTCAACACTTTTCTATTTCAATAGTTATTTTCCTTGCAAATGAAATTAACAATCATAGTTAAGAGTATTTCAAGATGAAATCAGAAGGTATGTCTCATGTATGTTCACATGCATAAATGAAATATTTATGCAGTACACATATATAACTAAAAAATAAACACTATTTTTGGAATATGTGTATACATTCTAAATTCTAAAGAAATTCTACCTTACATTTGTTGAACAAGAAAACTAAGATGGGGACCAATTTAGTTGTAGTAAATTTAAACTTTTTAAAACATTCACTAGAACTTAGATCAATCACAAATCCTTAACTCTGCTAAAATGATTAAACATTAAGTGCAAGTGTAGAAATTGAAAACCATCACAAAAACATAGTAACACCAGATTTACATGGAAAAACCAATAAGGGAAAAACCACAGTGAGGATCAACTCACACTATAGAGAATATCAAAACCAATTACAAAGGCTCACTGCTAGAGAAAAGTTTCCCTAGCAAAACAAGGACTCACTATTCGGATAAGGACTCACTGTCCAACAGGGTTAACCACCTGGAGGGCTCACTACCATAGAGATACAAAGAATATAGAAGAGATGTTATAGAGAGAAGACAATCTCAATGCAACATAGATTTCCACCACAATTTACTCAACCACTTGTATACATGCATGAAAGATAGAGTACACCTTTAGCTCACTGCATCCAAAAACTCAAAATTTATACTTTGCACTGATCTGCCACACTCGCATCACACACACACACATGGATTCACATCTATCTGCTTTATTTCTTTGCACTTATATCTTTGTACTTCTTTCACCACTAACTCATCTTGTATTTATACCATCTTCAACTTTGAAACATATCCAAAGTCGATCATCCATCATTAAACTCAAATTAGGTTAGTTCCAAAACATCCTAGGGTGGAATTAGAATGAGGGCAGCCCAAACACATGCTTGATGATGAGCCAAGTAGGTCCCAACACACTTCATCAACTTCGAAGGTAGTGTTCAACTCAAGTTCAGCCAAACCAGTGTAAAATGCATAGAACAATTAAGCTCATACAACCCTTAGCATAATCAAATCCTTCCAGACACTAAAATTATCTTCAAAAAAATCATAAAATCTTAAATCCATAACTACAAGTTATAAGACTTAACCAAAAAAAAAAATGGACTAGTAAGATTTCTCCCAGACCTCATCCAGAAACACATAAAACCATAGTTCACAACTCGTGAACATAAGTCACACTGTACAATGAATCAGAATCCAAAAATCTAGATATATCAGGTTCCAACAACCATGATCAACATATTTGAACCACACAAACATAGGAGAAAATTTCAGAGAAAACCCGAAGCAACCACTAAACACCTCCAATCTATCTTCATTACAATTTTCTCAATATCTTTGACATATACAACCAATAACCTGCATCTATGACATCAATGAAAATAGCAACCAGTTGATAACCAATTGACCAGTTGACATCAATGACAACACCTTAATTTTTGCAACAATATCCCCCTTTTTCATTGATGGCAACACATGATCTGAAAAAAAATCAAAGACAACATACTAACTCTAAACACACTTCTCATGATTTTGTTTTTTGTTCCTCCCCCTTAGTAGATAATATTTTTCACATGATACTCTTCTCTTCTCATCTTCTTCCTCTCCCCCTTTGACATCAATGGAAAATGAAAAGGATATTTTACATTGATTTCCCCTTTGAAATTAAAAAAATAATACTCATACAATGACAACACATGACACTACTTGCTCCCCCTGAGAGGTGGCCACCAAAACATTGGTCTAGAAGAAAGATAGAACCATAGACCCACCACACTGATGCATCTCCATATGCATCTAGTTCAATAAAGGAGGGGAAATGACCCCTAACTTCTCTCGGAGATACTCAAAAGTATCTTTAGATAGAGCCTTCATAAATATATCAGCAATTTGATCCTTCGTAGGGACATACTCAAGCTTTAAGTTTCATTCTCAACAACCTTCTCTCTCAAGAAGTGATACCTAATAGACATATGCTTCGTCCTCAAGTGCTTCACTGGATTATTTGAAATGTTAATTGCACTTGTGTTATCACATAAGATAGAAATAGGATCATCATACACAACTGCGATATCTTTCAATGTCCATTTCATCCATAAAACTTGTATATAGCAAGATGTAGTAGCAATATACTCAGCTTTAGTAGTAGATAAGTAAACCAAATCTTGCTTTTTACTCAACCATGCCACTAGTTTGCAATCAAGAAAGAATGCACCACCACTTGTACTTTTTTTTTCATCTACACATCCATCCCAATCTACATCTGTATAAGCACTTAGTATAAATTCAATAACCCTAGGATACCATAAGCCATAATTTGAAGTGCCATTCAAGTATTCGAATATTCTTTTAGCAACAGCAACATGTGTTTCCTTAGGATCTTCTTGAAATCTAGCCACAAGAAAAACAACATGCATAATATCCAGTCTAGTAGCAGTCAAATACAATAGTACACCAATCATAGATCTATATTTGTTCTTATCATCCTTAGGTGAATCATCATATTTACCTAATTTGCATATAGGTCACCATATTTACCAGTCACCATAGGAGTGCATACTGGTTTGGAACCATCCATCCCAAACTTCTTCAACATCTCTTTCACATACTTAGACTGTGAAATAAAAATTATTTTCTTTGTTTGATTAATTTGTAGCCCAAAAAATAAATTCATCTCTCCAAACATAGACATCTCAAATTATTTTTGCATTTCTTCCACAAACATATTACACATAGTCTCATTTCCTCCAAAAATAATGTCATCAACATATACAACTACAATCAAGATTTTGTCATTTTCAATTTTAAATGCAGATTACTATCTGTCATACCTTTGTTGAAACCTTGATGAATCAAGTACCTGGCTAGCCTTGCATACCAAGCTCTAGGAGCTTGCTTCAATCCTTATAAATCTTTCTTCAATCTACAACCATATCTGATTGATCTGACAACTAAAATCCTTTTGGTTGTTCCATGTATGTATACCTCTTCTTCTAGCTTACCATTTAAAAATGTAGAGTTTGTTGAAAATTGAGGTGTTTATGTAGCTTAATACTTTGTAAAAATTTATGATTTTTGATCTAAATATGTATTCTTTGTTACAAATTATTTGTGGATGATTAATCTGATTAATTCATTTTACCATTTGTAGAGTAAAGATAGAAGGTTGTAGAAGAATTAGATAGGATATTAGAAGATACACAACATATACCATGGAGAAACCCTTTCGGGAAAAAACTCCACCAAGAATCAATATATTATTTAATCTCATAATAAGATTACAATAATTCCAATCCTTGCTTGAGATGCTTCTTTTTCCTTCAAAAAATCTTCTTCAAAACTTGCAATAAAAACTGATAGAAACTCTCTTCAGCTTGCTTGAGATAAATAGGAAAAATCAACCTTGTAAACTCCAAAGAGTTACAATTACAAAGGTCAATCCCTATCTCACAAAAGCTACACCTATCTCATGCAATTAGAGTTCTACCGTGAAGAACAATGTCAAATATATTCCTTCATCCATTTGGGCATCCCAAACTAAATTCATAACTCAACCTTTATTCTGAAGATATCTTCAAAGCTTATCCTCAAAGTTGGCACCCAAGAATGGGCCCACTTAACTTGGCCTTCTGAAATATCTTATCATGCAAAAGTGTTAACTCCAAAAATCCAACTTCAGCACTCAAGGCGGGTCCAAGTCAATCTCTGTTAACTGAAACATATCTCTCCACCATTCATGCAAGAATGATCATCCCCTGTTAACTAAAAGTAGTCACCTGTTATTTGTCATGCAACTCAAGTCATTAGTCATACATTCCAGGTTAACTGAATTCAACAAGAATTCAACTAAAACTAACTAAAGATAAATAAACCATAACTGAATTGAACTGAGCTAAACTAAACTGAACCAAACTAAACTGAACTGATATGAACTAAACTAAACTGAACTTCATGCATTTAAACATCAATCCCTAACTTCGAGGATCTTTACATGCATTATAGAAGTGTTATCTTTTACTCCAAATAGTTAAATTAACTCAAGGTAGGTTCCACCCTCCATGTGAGCACCCCATGTGCCCCTATAATTTAGGAACTCATATTGGACGCCCTCACATGCTCCTAACAATTATAATTAATTACAACTGTCTATTAACATGATTATTTCATTCAATATTAATCTCTTTCTAATCCTCGTGTTGGGGAACACTTTCTAAGGACTTAGGAGATACTTGAATTAATGTTTAGGATTGCAATTAAATGGAATCCCATTTCCAACAAACTTGGCATCCATCTAATAAACCTTGAAATCTTTATCAGCAAAAAATGCTAAGAAAATTCTAATAGCTTCCATTCTTGTCACCAGAGGAAAAGTCTCCTAAAAATCTATGCCTTCTACTTGTGAGTAACCCTTACACATAAGCCCTTCTTTTTTTCTGACCACTTCTCCATTATCATTCAACTTATTTTTGAATACCCACTTTGATCCAATAATGTTTTTGTTTGTTGGTCTTGGGACCAATTCCCAAGTTTGATTCTTCTCAATCTACATAAGTTCCTCTTTCATAGCTTCCATCCAATGCTCATATTTAAATTCTTCACTTACAGTCTTTAGTTCAATCTCATAAAGTAAACATAGATTTACCTCACTAGCAGCAACTCTACTTCTTGTCAATACTCTTTTTTTCTTGTCTCTAATGATCTAAGTTTATGAATGATTCTTCTGCACATATCTAGGTGTTTTAGGGAACACCACCGAAGCTTCTTCTTTTCCTTCATTCTGCTTCTCTTGCTCATCCTTTTCCTATTCTTCCACAACTTCTTTAATGCTTATGCAATCAGGTTCATCAAATACATATCCATCAACATCAATTAAATTCTTCATTGCTTCATCAACCTTGACATTTTTACTTTCTACAATCTTCCTCGGTCTTTTATTGAAACATCTATAAGATTTTCTTTAAGTAGAATATCCAAGAAAAATACCTTCATCACTTCTTGCATCAAACTTTCCTAAATTTTATTTATCCTGTCTAATATAACATTTGCTTCCAAACACTTTGAAATACTTAACAGTAGGAATTCTTCCACACCATAGCTCATAGGGGATCTTTGTACTATTTTCTCTTGCTTGAACTCAATTAAATACATAAACAATAGTGTGAATAGCTTCTCTCCAGTAAACTTCTAGTAGACCAACCTCAATAATCATTGATTTAATGGCTTCTTGAATTGTTTTTTTCTTTCTTTCAACAACTCCATTCTGTTGAAGAGTTCTCAGAGCAGATAATTGTCTTTTTATTCCATGCTCTTCATAAAACATAGTAAACTCATGGGAGGTGAATTCACCAACTCTATCAATCCTTAAGCATTTTATCCTCAAACTTACTTCATTCTCAACCATAGCTTTGAATGTCTTGAATCTATCTAATGCATCAAATTTCTCTGTAAGAAATGTAACCCTTGTATACCTAGAATAATCATCAATCAAAATCATAAAGTACCTTTCACCTTGTAGAATTCTCACTCTTGTAGGACCATAGAGATTTGTATGAATTAAATCTAGTAGTCTAGTAGTAGATTGTTCCTTTAATCTATTATGGTTTCTTGCTTTCTTTCCAAACTGAAAATTCCTACAAATAGCATTAACAGGCTTTGTAATCCTTGGTAAATCTCTCATAGCCTAAACTACACTAATCCTTTCCAAGTTATCAAAATTCATATGACACATTCTCCAATGCCACAACCAAATATCATTAATCTGATTCATAAAGCATCATCCATCAACACCCTTAATTTGATAGATATTTCCTTTAATTTTTTTTCCTACAGCAATCACTGTTTTAGAATCTTTCCTGATCTCACATATTTCATCCTTAAATACAAGATTATATCCTCTACTACACATCTATCCAAAACTCAAGAGATTGTTCCTTAAACCCTTAACATAGTAGAAGTATTATGCTTGTCATCAAAACTTATTGAACCTATCCCACAAATCTTAGCACTGGGATCATCTCCAAACATAACTAAGCCTCCATCATACTTTTCAAGTTTAACAAACTTACTTGTATCACCAGTCATGTGATGTGAACAACCACTATCAACAACCCAATAGTTATTTTCTTGTTTAGCATGTAGGGCAGAGATTATAGTACCTTCATTTTTCTCCTTCTACATAGGGAATTCCTTCACCTATTTTTCAGAATTAGTAGAAGTAGGTTCATCTTTTATAGCAAAAAACAAGCATTCATTATCATCAGGATCTCCATAATCAAATTCCTCATTAGATATACTAGCATCCAAGCATGTAGGGTAGAGATTGCAGTACATTCATTTTTCTCCTTCTCTAGAGGGAATTCCTTCACCTTTTTTTCAAAATTAGTAGAAGTAGGTTCATCTTAAATATAGCCAAGAACAAGAATTCATTATCACCAAGATCTCCATAATTAGATTTCTCTATTTGATTAATTTGTAGCCCAAGAAATAAATTCATCTCTCCAAACATAGACATCTCAAATTCTTTTTGTATTTCTTCCAAAAACATCTTACACATAGTTGCATTTCCTCTAAAAATAATGTCATCAACATATACAACCATAATCAATATTTTTTCATTTTCAATTTTAAAATACAAATTACTAGCTACCATACCTTTGTTGAAACCTTGTTGAATCAAGTACCTATCTAGCCTTGCATACCAAGCTCTAGGAGCTTGCTTCAATCCATATAAATCTTTCTTCAATCTACAAACCATATCCAATTGATATGACAATTGATATCCTTTTGATTGTTCCATGTAGACCTGCTCTTCTAGCTCACCATTCAAAAATGCAGACTTGACATCCATCTAATAGACCTTGAAATCTTTATGAGCATAAAATTCTAAGAACATCTTGATAGCTTCAATCATTGCCATTGGAACAAAATTTTCCTGAAAAATATATTCCTTCTACTTGCGAGTAGCCCTTACACACAAGCCTTTCTTTGTTTCTAACCACTTCTCCATTATCATTCAACTTATTTTTGAATACCCACTTTGATCCAATAATGTTTTTGTCTTCCGATCTTGGGACCAATTCCAAAGTTTGATTCTTCTCAATCTACATAGGTTCTTCTTTCATAGCTTCCACCCAATGCTCATCTTTACAATGCTTCACTTACAGTCTTTAGCTTAATCTCATAAAGTAAACATAGATTTACCTCACCAGCAATAGCTCTGCTTCTTGTCAATACTCCTTTTGTCTTGTATCCAATGATATGACTTCCTGAATGATTCTTCTACACATATCTAGGTGTCTTAGGGGACACCATTGAAGCTTATTCTTCTTTTTCTTCATTATGCTTCTCTTGCTCATCATTTTCCTATTCTTCCACAACTTCTCCAATCCTTATGCAATCAAGTTCATCATATACATATCCATCAACATCAATTGAATTCTTCATTGCTTCATCAACCTTGACATTTGTACTTTCTACAATCTTCCTCAATATTTTATTGGAACATCTCTAAGATTTTCTTTTAGTATAATATCCAATAAAAATTCCTTCATCACTTCTTGCATCAAACTTTCCTAAATTTTCATCCCGTCTAATATAACCTTTGCTTCCAAATACTTTGAAATACTTAATAGTAGGAATTCTTCCACACCATATTTCATAGGGGGTCTTTGTACTATTTTATCTTGCTTGAACTTGATTGAATACATAAACAATAGTGTGAATAGATTCTCTCCAGTAAACTTCTGACAGACCAACCTCAGTAATCATTGATCTAGCGGCTTCTTGAATTATTTTGTTCTTTCTTTCAACAACTCCATTTTGTTGAGGAGTTCTTGGAGTAGATGACTATCTTTTTATCCATGCAATTCACAAAACATATACTCATGGGAGGTGAATTCACCACCTCTGTCAAACCTTAAGTATTTTATCCTCAAATTTACTTCATTCTCAACCATAGCTTTGAATGTATTGAATCTATCTAATGCATCAAATTTCTCTGTAAGAAATGTAACCCATGTATACCTAGAATAATCATCAATCAAAAGCATAAAGTACTTTCAACCTTGTAGACTTCCCACTCTTGTAGGACCACAAAGTTCTATATGAATTAAAACCAGTGGTCCAATAGTAGATTGTTCCTTTGATCTGTAATGGTTTCTTGCTTGCTTTCCAAACTAACAATTCCTGAAAATAGTATTAACAGGCTTTGTAATCCTTGGTAAGTCTCTCCCAGCTTGAACTGCACTAATCCTCACCAATATATCAAAATTATACGACACATTCTCTAATGCCACAACCAACTATCATTAATCTAAGTCATAAAGCATCGTCCATTATCACCCTTAAGTTGATAGATATTTCCTTTAGATTTCTTTCCTACGACAATCCTTATTCTAGAATCTTTCTTGATCTCACATCTTTCATCCTTAAATACAATATTATATCCTTTATTGCACATATGTCCAAAACTTAGGAGATTATGCCTTAAACAATTAACATAGTAGAAATCATTAGTATTATGCTTTCCATCAAAACTTACTGAACCTATCCCACAAATCTTAGCACTAATATCATCTCCAAACATAACTAAGCCTCCATCATACTTTTCAAGTTTAAAAAACTTACTCTTATCACTAGTCATGTGATGTGAACAACCACTTTCAACAACCTATTAGATCTTTTGCTATTTATCATGTAGGGAAGATATTACAGTACCTTCATTTTTCTCCTTCTTTGGAGGGAATTCTTTCACCTGTTTTTCATAATTAGCAAAAGTAGGTTCATTTTTTATAGCCAAGAACAAGCATTCATTATCATCGGGATCTTCATAATTTGATTCCTCATCAGATATACTAGCATCCTCATTCACATTGTATTCTCCATTGATCTTCTTACCTTTCTTTTCCTTTCGAACACCTCGAAGCATAATGTCCTATTCCTCCACAACTAAAGCATTCAAAGGGTAACTTACCTTCATACTTGTCAGATCCTTTCTTCATCCTCACAAATTTAGCTTCTACTTCACCAAGATTTTCTTCATCCAGATCTTCATCTTTTGTAGCCTTAAAAGTAGTTTTTGATTTGGGTCCATTTCTCAAATTCGGCTTTCTCATCTCTCAAGATGTCAAAGTTCCCAACAACTAATCTTTAGTGTAAGTCTTGTAATCTATATGTTCTTCAATAGCACATACCTTTTAACTATAAGGATTAGGGAGAGTTCTAAGAATCTTTTTTACAATCCTAGATTCATCTATTGTAGCACCAATCCTCACATTCCAGCTACTACCTCATCCAATCTCTATACATAATCTTTAACATTCTCATATTTAGACATATGTAAGAGCTCAAACTATGTCTCCAAGTTCTACAACTCTACCTCTTTGACCATTTCATCTCCTTCATGCACCTTTTCCAAAGCATCCCAGACTTCCTTAGCATTCTTCATATTTTGAACTTTAATCAACTCAGAATGTAGAAGACTATTCTTCAAAATATACTTTGCCTTATTGTTCACTTCATGTGCCTTGATCTCATCAGTTGTACTTAGACCATTAGCAAGAGGAGTGTAAGTATTCTTGTAAGCTTTCTCCACATCATATCCAAAATACTTTAGATATTCTCCCATCAATATTTTCCAGATAGCATAATTAGTTCCATCGAACCTCAGATAATCATGAGTAACTTTTCCAACCATCCCAAACCCTCCTTAAGTATTTAGGCTCTTCTCCAAGGAACCAAGCTCTAATACCAATTGTCTAACAAGAAAACTAAGAGGGGTTGAATCAGTTGTAGAAAATTTAAACTTTTTAAAGTATTCATTAGAACTTAGATCAATCAAAAATCCTTAACTCTGCTAAAATTATTAAACATTAAGTGCAAGTGCATAAACTAAAAAACCATCACACAAACATAGTAACACCAGATTTACATGGAAAACCCAATAAGGGAAAAACCACAATGAGGATTAACTCACACTATATAGAATATCAAGACTGATTACAAAGGCTTACTGCCAAAGAAAAGGCTCACTACCAAAACAAGGACTCATTGTCTGGATCAGGACTCACTGTCCAACAAGGTTAACCACCCGGAGGGCTCACTACCATAGATATACAAAGAAGATAGAAGAGATATGTTGCAAATAGAATACAATCTCAATGCAATAGATATTTCCACCACAATTTACTCAACCACTTGCAAACATGCATGAAATATAGAGTACACCTTCAACTCACTACATCTAAAAACTCAACATTTAGACTTCACACTAATATGCCACACACTCATCACACACACACATGGATTAGCATCTATCTACTCTATTTATTTGCACTTATCTATTTATACATATTTCACCACTAACTCATCTTGTATTTATACCATATTCAACTTTGAAACATATCCAAAGTCAGCCATCCATCATTAAATTCAAATTAAGTTGGTTCCAAAACATCCTAGGGTGGAATTTGAATAAGGGTGACCCAAAAACACACTTGATGAGGACCCAAGTAGGTCCCAACACAATTCATCAACTTCGAAGGTAGTGTTCAACACAAGGTCATCCAAACTAGTGTAAAACACATAGAATGATTAAGCTCACACAACCCTTATCATGATCAAATCCTTCTAGACACAAAAATTATCTTCAACATGATCATAACAACTTAACTCTAGAACTGCAAGTCATAAGACTTAACCAAAAGGAAACCCAAACCAACAACATTTCTCCTAGACCTTAGCCAGAAACACATAAAATAACAGTTCACAACTGGTGAACATAACTTGCACTATACAATGAATCAAAAGCCAAAAATCTAGATATAGGAGCTTCGAACAACTATGATCAACATATCTAAACCACACAAACATAGAAGCAAATCCTAGAGAAAAACTGAAGCAACCACTGAACACCTACAATCTTTCTTGATTACAATTTTCTCAATATCCTCGACATATACAGCCAATAACCTGCATCCATGACATCAATGAAAACACCTTCATTCTTGCAACAATGTTCAGGTTTTCCATATTCAGAAGAAAAGAAAAAGAGAGTCAATTTTGTTCAGAATTTCCATTGATCTCTTAATAAAAACTAAATTTATCTCAGTTACAAGGAATCATTAATACAACAGTCACTTCACTCATATGAATCATGGATGAATTATATAATCAAGAATATTCTATTTTGTAAATAAAATAGTTTGAACATGATAAAAATATCCATCAATCTATGACATTATAATGTTCTGTGAAAGTTCTATTTTCCACTAATATATGTAATCACATAACTTTCAATTTTTTATTTTTTGCCATATTGTTCATTTTAAGATCAATCCATTATGGTGTTGGTTCTCTATGTTCTAACAATGACAGTATTACACATAAGGGTACCGATATACATGATATTGCTTAACCGATAAGATTAGATCGGTTACCACTAATTATCATCAATTACCATTTGTCTCAAAGCCATGCTTTGATCGACCATATGTAAAGGAATCTTTTATAAGAATAGAGTATTATAATTCTTTGGCCATGGATAATAAATGACAGCATACCCATATATATATATATATATATATATATATATATTTCATTTTTTTTTATATTTATATATATGTATATATACATATAGACATTGTGATGTAGAGAGGTGATGAAAAAGATTCATGCAACCACGTCCTGAGATGGCCAAACACTGGTGATTCGACATAGAACCATGCATTTTTGTTATGCACAAAATTTTTGAAATGTTCGAAAGAGGAATACCATATGAATGATAGCATCATTCATTATCCTTTCTTAGCAGAGTAAATGAGACTCTATGAAAACATAGAAATTTACTAAGGGGTTATTGTGTACATCGATCAGCCCATACTCATTACATGGATCAAAACACCATGTGTATATATCTCACTATATGGTGGGTGTGAAAGTTACACTAATATCAAACTATGCATGTTTCTCTTCATTGTAATGAACAATATATAGTCATTTGGCTAGTTGTAGCCATACACTCACAGAGCGCTAAGTGTACTATAAACAAGTAATAGTGTTAATCGTTTGATCACAAATGCTTTACATACAAATCAAATAAGTAATGTACATGGTAGGGATTTTTGAATATCTAGAATACTGAGAGGGGAGATGAATCAGTATTCCACAAAACCATTCACATAAAATCCATCTAACCATTATCACAATTATGACTGAATCAGCAAGAGAGAACATAGAAACAAATTAATGCAACCATACACATGAACACCAAAATTTTTACATGGAAAACCCAAAAAGGGAAAAACCACAGTGAGGGTTAACTCACAATATATTATATGTGAATACAAAATATTACAAGTCTCACTACCAGGACTCACTGTCCTTAAAAGGCTCACTGCCTAAATACAAAACATGGCTAACCACCAAGATACAAAGATAGTGGCTCACTTCCAAGAGATTGAACTTATGGGATACACCATCAATGTGCAAGGTTCAATTCCAATGAAGCTCATAATATGAAGTACTGCCTCACATAGCAGTCACTCAACAAATCTTCTTTGATCCACAACTAATAAATCATTTAGGCTCGAACCTTTCACTTACACTTCACACTCCACACATTCTCTCACCTTCACTCTTTTATCTCATTCCTCAAAACATCCTATATATATACAATTATATCTTAATCATCAATTAGTTTGGCCTAATTATATGAAAACAAAATAATAAAAACACTCTTTGTTGGCACCGTAAAACATTTTATCAATGTGGTGCATTATACCAAGTCGGTTAACATCCATAAAACATAACTAGCCTCCATAATGTATTGCATATGCTAATTCAAACAAGACTAGAACATAATTATCCAAACCAACAATAATCCTCAAAGAAAATACCTTCTAAATCTGAGAACACATTAATTTCCCATCATACCACCAACATAGAGACTACCAACAAAACTGCAACATAAGAATGTTCACCTTAATAAAATTTGGAGTCTCCCACACAGTATGTCGAGCAAGGAACAACAATAAAATACAGAGTTGAACTCTATCAGAGATAACTTTCTGCTCACAACCAAAAATGTCTCAAGATCTAGGATATATTCATATGAATGAGTCATGATAACATGGTTAAGAGATTAGAGTCATATCAGATCTTGTGGCGAATTCCAAACTCAAATACCAACACAATGATCCATCGCAAAAGGGTATTATTGAAAGAGAATAGCTTCGGGTAAACCAAGTAGACTTCTCATATAGTTATCATCATGTTGACATCAATGACAACATAATTACAACCAACACAAACCATCCATACTTCATGCTCATGTTGCAAGGCTCCATAATCCCAACAATCTCCCCCTTTGGCATTGATGGTAACATGCAAGACAAAACATTTTCCAATATACTGCAACTGAATACTCTGAATACTCCCCCTATCAAAATTGGTCTTCACAAAAAAAAAATTGTTAACCTCTATCTCTTCACATCTCTATCTCTCCCCCTTTGACATTAATGACAAAGGATGGGGGGTCTAGTATATATGTATATATCAAAATGTATCCAAAAAGATATGAACACAAAATTGAATTAACCTAAAGAAGAACCTTTGAGACTCCCTAGGATGACCTTCCACAATGCTTTTCCTTCTTCCCATGAACCTTTTTCACTTATAAGATTCTTGTGTAATAGCTCAAGTTTAGTTAAGGACTCTATACCATCTTCTAGAGTATTGGGACTAGGATTAATCTCTGATAATTCACCAATATAGCTAAGAGCACTAGAAATAGAAGTTTTCCTGAGTTTAATCATGTCTCTAGTGCCACAAACTTCTTGATAACTTTTGTCCTTTCATCCTATAGAGAAAATAATTTGTCGTGAAGCTTCACAATATAGGACCACCTCTGATTATCTCTATCTTTTGCTAACCTATATGTATCTTCCTGAGTGTTCATCTGGGATTCACTCATCCTTATCTCATTTCTTATGTTTAGTGTACTTCTAGACCAATCTAGGAAAAAAGAAAGTAGTTCTTGTGCCTCTTCTTCACAACCTTTACACTCTCCAATTCCTTAATCACTTGACTATGTGCATTTGCACATTTTTCCATGAAATCTTCCAAATTTCCTTCATCAAACCCAATTCTAGTAGGTATTTCAAGTCCAGAGATGTATACCTTCAAAGAATCAATCATGCCTCTGAGATTCTCCACAATAGAAGTAGATGAATCAAAATTAGCACTAGGAATAACCTTATACAATTCTTCCAAAGCTCTCAGAATATTTATTCTTTCATGCTCATGTTCAAACTCACTTCCTTCTACAATTTTTTGCTTAACAAAACTCTTCCTTTTCTTCCTTGTTCTAGTTGCACTACCGGAGGTACCTTCTACATTGAGATTCTTAGGGATTTCCAAAAGAATTTTAGCATAATTATTAACTTCAGCCTCTGACACTCCATAATCTAATTCAGATATCCATACCAACCTTGATTCAACTGCTTCCATGTGATAGAAGTCTGTAGACACAAGAAAATTGATGCTTCTCGAGTACCTTTCAACAACACTTAATGGAATCCTAGACCTTATGTTCATATAGCTACCAATATTTATCATGAAGTTCCTGATTTGATGGGCAACAGGATTTGTATTTGACCATTCTATCCTTCCTATTACCAATAACTCTCTCAAAAATTAAAAGAGCATAAAGACAACAAGATTTCCATACCATAATGTATTCTTCTTACTCTTCTTGATTTCCTTTAAATTCTTCAAAATATGTATGTGAAGTAATTCACATAAGTCATAATCCATAACTCTTTTAACATATCAACAACAATATGTACAACAGCAATAGAAATGGTGAGGTCATTGTTAGGGATACAAACCTTGTGACCGATGACCATAGCAGCATACCTTATTACCAGATCAACAATTGGTCTCAAATCAATCTCTTTCCCTTCAATATTCACACTAGTAACTGTTGATGGGTGTTTTTGCACCTTCTCAACATAGGCAGTGCATGAATGCACTACCTCTCTTGAAAGGAAATCTCCAACAACAAGTTATTGAAAATCACCCCAAGGTCTCTCAGAAACCCACATGAGGCGGCCCGCAGGGTCAAACCTGTACTGCTCCAAGGATGCCAATTCTAAGGATTAAAGGCACACAACCAAGGAGGTTCCACAAAGGCCCAAAGCTTCAAAAATTTGAGTGTATCAGAATATGGTCAACTCAAGATGATTCCTCTAAAACTCATTGACCACCCAAGACATAAAATAGGGGGCACACAAAATGAGGTAGTGATAAAAAGTGACCCAACAAAGTGAAAAGAAAGAGGGTCCCTGTTCCAAATGGGGCATGTGTGTTATGGGCACAACAAATGGTGACTGTGTTGGGGAACGCTCATGAGTGTTCTAAGGATCAATGTTCATTTAGAACCTAGAATATTTGGTTTCATAGACTAGGGGATGGTTTCCAAAGGTGAACTAAGAGGCTTGAGAGAGAACAAAATCCTTAACTGAATTAGATCACAAAATCATCTCAAAAGTGTTTCTAAGTAGTGAATTTATTTCCTCTCCTTAGAGACTATAACCAATGGCTACTGATCTAGCCAAGCAAGCTACATTAATCATCTGACTCCAAAAGTAACTTGGACATTGCTTCACTGCTAGTCAGGTGTCCATAGCCCTGATGGATTTGTCGTTGTGATCCCACGAACATTTCTCTACTGCCATCTAGGTGTCCATAGCCCTAATAGAGTTTTTCGTACACCCACACGGTTGCTTAATTTTCAATGTTTCTTTCTTTCTTCTGATATTATTTTGATACTACTTCTTTTGCTCAACCATGTAAGCATTGCGGCTTACTGTGGGCTTGGAACCATAGTGGTCACTGAAGCAGATTTAAGATTTTTCACTTTCCCCACTTTCATAACAACCATTAGATAGTTCTTCTAAACAATTAGTGTATTTTGTGTAGGATTTGAGGTGAGCGTGAAGGGATTCAACAAAGGGTTGAGTTCTAGGTCAAGTGTGAGTTCAAATAAGGAAACTACTCTTGGAAGCAATCAAAGGCCAAGGGTTAGGAGTGAATAATTATCCAAATAACACTAAGAGCAGGCAGCAAAGTGAATCATTCATTGAACAAGCACAACCACTGCATCAAGAACAAAGAGACACCCTTAGCAAAGCAAAAATAGGTAGGAAACGAGCACAACAAAAGCAATGCAAAGCAACAAGACAAAGGCAAACCAAAAGCAGCCTAAACTAACCTATATACAAATATTTATAGGAGTAACTCAAAAGAGCTCAAGCATGGAAATAATGCTTCAAGTGTTTCCCATTGACGGGAAATAGGACATCTTCATTGGTTAAGGTCTTGAGGAGAAAATCATTATCTCTAAGGATTTCAGCAATTTGAAAGGGGCCAAGCCAGAGCTTGTCGAATTTGTCATGTCCCCCTTTCTTCTCATGGGGCTTGTCCTAACATAGGACTAGATCAACAATTCTAAAGGCCTTGACTTGGCTCATCGATTGAACCACCTTTTGACTACGCCCTGGTACTTGGTGAAATTTTAAATGGCATAGTCATGTACTTCTTCTAAATGGAGCAACTCAAGCAAGTGAGCTTCTTTTCGATCCACTTCTTCGTAGAAGTTATTGATAAACTGGAGGGTGGGGATTTTTAGGTGAATTGGGAACACGGGCTCTAAACCATAAATCGGGTGAAATGGGGAATCTCCCAAAGAGACCTTGTGGCATGTGCAATCCACCCAAAGAGCGAAATGGAGTTGGGTATGCCAATCCTTGGGATTCTTGTCAAGCAGCTTTTTGATGACGGTGATGGGGTTCTTATTTATAGATTCTACAGGCCATTTCCTTGAGGATAGTAGTTGGATAAAAACTTAAGGGAAATTCTATAGTCGAAGGCCCAACTAGTGAATTTAAGTGAGGCAAAGGCCGTACCATTATCACATACTAAAGCATACAGGCAACTAAAATGATTTAAAATAAAACATTCAAGAAAATTAACAACTATCTTTGTTGTACATTGCCTACAAGTAATAGATTTTTTCCATCTGGTGCAATAATCAGAGGTAGTTAGAATGTACCTATGACCTACTAATGATGGTGAGCTTACCGAACCAATGAATTTGAGACCCCGTTGAGCAAACGGTCTCACCTCCAATACTGGTTGCAATGGGACAGGAACATTCCTTTCTTTGGTCATAGCGGTCTAGAAAACATGGCATGTGCGAACATGGTTAAGGGAATCCTTGAAGATAGTTAGCCAGTAGTATCCTGCTCGTAAGATTTGATGAGCAGTAGAAGGACGCATAGCCATTTCTGGTACCAAATTTATCATGAAACTCTTTTAAGACCTTCTCTGCTTCTTCTTTTCTGAGGCATCAAAGGTACACTTGATTTCTTTTGTAAAGGACGGATCCTTGCAGCATATAACTACTACTCTTCAATCTAAGGGCATGCTTCTAGACTCCCTACAAATGAGGTAGGAACTTTTTGTTCAGTAAGTAAAAGAAAATGTCATCATACCATTCCCTCGGAGAAACATCTTTGAGTTGATGTTGCTAAACCGTAAGTTTAGGCCCTACTTCAACTATTGTCTCAGCTATCATTTGGGTGAGGGATTGTCCTCTTACCAATTTCATTGGCTGAATATCCATGTCATACTCTTGCAGTAGGGTGACCCACTTTACTCTTCGTTCTCCTAGCTCATTCTACATTAACAATGACTTGACTACGAGATTATGGACAATGGCAAAGAACTTATTCTGTAGGATGTAATTTCTAAAAATTTTGACTCCTCTTTCCAAATCATATGACTTTTTTTCTATGTTGTGATATCTTATTTCAGTGTCCTTCAAGGGAGCACTCATGAATGTGATTGGATGCTCGTTCCCTTCGTCATCTCTTAGGGTTAAAATGTTGGCACACAAGTGATTTGAAGCAAATGAATAAATATAGAAGGGCTTTAGATAATCTAGGATGACTAGTATAGGTGCTTTAGCAATGGCTTTCTTAATTTCTTCAAAGTCTTGCTTTGCTTCTAGAGTCTACTCAATTTTGGTGTCTTGCTTCAACATTGCATTGAGTGGCTTAACAATCTCAACAAAGCCTATAATAAATTTTCTGAAGAAGTTTATCTTTCTGAAGAAATATTTCAACTGCTTCTTGCTACTTTGCAGCTAAATATTCAATAGGGATTGGATGTGCTAGGGTTCTATGGAGATTCCTCATTCTAAAATAACATGCCTAAGTAACTTTCCTTCGGTAACACCGAAAATACATTTCTTCAGGTTAAGGGAAACCCTAAATTCTCTACACCTTTGAAAAACTTTACACAGGTCAGAAATATGATCACCCCACTTCTTAGAAAACATTGTGAGATCATCCATGTAAATGATGATACATTTTTCGATTAGATCCTTGAAGGCTATATCCATCACACGTTGGAAGGTGGTGCTGGTGTTGATGAGTCCAAATGGCATCCTCCTATATGCAAAGGTTCCCCACTTGGTGGTGAACGCGGTTTTGTGTCTGTCTTCATATTGCATCATGACTTGGTTGTATCTAGAATACCTATCAAGGAAGGACATCATCTGTTAACTATTAACAATCTACAATACCTCATCCAGTGAGGGAATGGGATAATTTTCCTTCTCCCGAAGCTCTATTCAGGTTATGAAAGTCCACACACAATCTAATTTCTCTATTCTTCCTTACTGGGACCAAGTTGGCCACCCACGTGGAGTGTTTGACAAGAAATATGATTCTAGCTGACAGTAGCTTTTGCACTTCTTTGTAGGTAATGGGCTCTAGCAATGTGTTGATAGGGCATTGTCGTTGTCGAAATGGTCGCACATTTGGCTTAAGGGGAATAGTGTGCATGATGATGGAGGTATCATATGTCTTCAAATATTCATAACTCCATGATACCACATCATGGAATTTTTGCAAAGCATTAATGATCCCATTCTTCTCTTCTAGCATGTATACCTTGCCAATGAACACATTTTTGACTTCCTTGGTTGTTCTGAGGTTGTGGGTGTCACATTGATTGTTTATGGAATCCCTCTTCACTTGTTGATCTTGGTCTCAGATCTGATCCAAGTCAAATATGTGTTCAAGTTGAACCATGCCTCTGAGGATAGTGTTTGTTTTGAGGTTGATGACCCCTTCTATGTCCCATTCAGCTTCCTCAGGGTTAGTTTCATCAATTATTTGGGTTACAAAAACATAAGAACTAGTGATAAACTCCAAGATATGTTTATTATCATTGAATACTTGGAAATGAGTGATGTTTTCTAGCACGGATGGGGTGGAGGTCAGCTCAATAGTGAATCTCTTGAGGTCTAAAAGTGACAGAGGCTAAAGAGTGTTGGCTGCTTGGGCTAGGGCATCAGCAGTATGGTTCTACAAATGAGAGATCAGCTAGATGTTGAATGTGTCTAAGATTTCTAAAAGATCCCAAACTCTATGCTTATAGTTTGCTAGCCTTCTATCATGGCAGGAGTATAATTTTCTAACTTGTTTCACTACCAGTTCAAAATCACCAAATACTTGCAGCATTTTAACTTTCTTTTTCAAAGCCATTAAAAGACCATGAACAAACACTTCATATTCTGCTACATTATTGGTGCAATAAAACTAAAGCCTATGGGCAGCAATGTAGGTCTTACTTGTAGGGCTGATGAGTTTGAATCTGGCTCTAGCTCCCTGCTTGGACTTGGATCCATTGAAGCATAGCGTCCAAAACTTGGAGGGTTCCTTGACCTCAGAACCGACTATGTGTTCATCCTTCCTTTGTTGCTCATTTGCATCTATCATTTTTGGAATAGGAATAGGCTCATCATGGTTAGTGGTGGGTTGTCCAATCGGCGGTCCCTTTTGAGACGTAGCTTGTCCTTTGATGTGCTCCACTTTTGTCTGACACAAGCAACACTCAAATTCAAAGTGGGCAGTGTTATGGACCCTACACCAGCTAGGCAACAAGATCTCTTGAAAATCCATCCTTGCCCCTAGGATAATTTGATCTTGTATGCATTTCTCCATGAAGTCTTGGAATCCATCTAGCAGTCCTAAATTACCATCTTTGTAGGACTCGTCATCCTCTGATTCCACTAAAATTTATGTGCTTTGGGGCGCATAGGCTAGGTTGGTAGGAGGACTGCACTAGACCAATAAAACCTCATCAACCACCTCTTCTTCTAGAAATGATGATTCTCCTTGATCACACACAGGACAATAATTTCCCAATTCTATTTCAGCAAATAACACCTCATTGGTGTTATATTTTGTTATCATGAATTTCATGCCTGGTTCCTAGTCTATACAAATATGATTTGGTAGCCCTTTCCATGGCAACGACATGTGAGAAAAATCAGTTACAACATACCTATTTAATGCCTGGGTGAAATCTCGCCCTAGTATTATCCCATATGTGTCACGAATATCTACAACCTGGATGTCAATAACTTATTGCACCCTTAGGTCTATAGCAATCTGCATAGGGATACGATTGATTTCTCCAACAATGTTCACCTTCATTTTGTCCAACTAGGCTACTTTTCTTCTTGAAGGTGTGGGGATAATCCCAAGAGCCTTGCATATAGCCAAAGGCATGACATTGGCTGATGGTCCTAAGTCAATCAAAAAATTATGCAAATTCTTCCTGAATATCCTAATAGTGGTGAGGAAGGGAGTTTCAAACCTTCCCTGGAAAAGTCCCATAGATGTATCAACCTGGGCCACTTGACCTTTGTCCTTTTCATTTGTCTTTTCCTTGGTCTATACTAAAATTTTATCTTTGGTAAGATACTTCCCAGTTTGTTGATTTAGAGGGGCATCCTTCTTGCCTATAATTTCTTGAATTATGGGATCATGTGGTGGTTCTTCAAAAGATACATTCTTGGTTGTCATTTCTGGTGTCGCCTTGGAGGATGGGGTTCCATTAGTCACCCTAAAGAAGGCATGCCTAACTTTAGGAACTTTAAGCAACTCAAAGGTAGACAAGCTGATTTTAATTTTCTTAAACTCTTCAGCAACATATTCGCCCATTTACTCAATTTCAAACTTGAAAGCTCTTCCTATGGATGAGCTAGCGGGTTGGCTTTGTGTTTGGCTTGGCTGCTTGTTTCTAGTCAAGTATTGCATGGTCACATGGGGATAGCCAGGGTTGTTGCTAGCATTGGGGTTAGGCGAGGTGTTGAAGTTATTAGGTGGAATGAAAGTAGTGAAAGGTCCTCTACTTGTCTATTTCTTAGGTTATATGGAGAGGCTCTTTGATGGAACATTTGAACTTCATCTAAACAAGACTCTTCTTCATCTACTAGACCATTATCTACTAAATTAAAGAGTTGAGATAGAGCTGCTTCATTGCTTACCTCTTTCACTTATTTTTTCTTTGGAGAGGCAGTCTCGATCTTGGGCTCGTTGCTCTCGCTCTGAAAAAAGGGATTTTGATTAACCATGAGATAGGAAGAATTGTAGGGCTCAGATGGGACTATGTGTCTATAATTGGTGCTATCAACAGTGTTTTGGACTTCTAGAAATATTTTTGCAGCTATTTGGAACTTAGGGTAGTCCAACTCAGAATGCCTACTAGTCTTGTGAATTCTTCACCATCCAGATAAGGAAACCTCGATGAGATAGACTCTGCTAGTTGTCTTCTCATTACTAGTAGGTTAATCAAGAGGAGTGGGAACACCTCCATTGTTTGGCCATGTATTCCACAGTCGGTTCTATCTCTGTGAAGGTCTCCTTTCAAGTTTTTGATTAGAGGCCTTCCCTCACTCATAGTTTGGTGCTGATGAGTTACCCGCTTCATGCTATCCCTATTGTCTCAATTGAGGTTGGCTTGGATGTTGCATTGAGAGGCTTGTAGCTGATTATTTTGGTTCCTGAGGTGAGTCATCTCTATGGAAATATTTTTGAACATCTCCATCAACTTATCCAACCAATCTTTCTCAACATTACTTGGTTGTGGCATTTGATTCTAGAGGAATACGGGTTGCACTACTAGTTGGCTTTGTTGAGTGGGTAGGAATTTAGGCCCTTGTAGGTATGTTGGTACTTGTGACAGTTTTGCATAGACCTGTTGTTGTTGAGGTTGCAAGTAATGAGGCACAGGAGGTGCCTGGTTCATGGGCTGCCCTGGATGAGGCAGTATGGGTAGCTGAGGCACTTGATTCATTAGGGGCATCTAATGTTGTAGTGCCCGAGTAAGTCCTTGGATCTACATAGGATGGGCATCCTGCACCAAGGAAGGAAGCGAACCATAGATGTTTTGACCCAAGTCAGTGCTGGTAATAACTACCTCAACGTAAGTATCTACTAATCTAGTTGGAATTGGCTGCATCCTTTTCACCAATGCATTCGTGAGGTTGTCTAATGCTGCATAATAGATGGGCAAGGAAGTAGCATCATTGAGCACATACGGGGCTTGCAGCCTTGTGTATGCTTAGTACAATCGATCGTTGAAGGAGATAATCGACTCATTGACTTCCCTTTAGAGGGATATGAATTTTTGATATAGCTCTAAAGGGTTGATTGGGATCTTATAATTCTACAAGAAGGTATTCATCAACAAAGCCCAAAATGTGATGGGCCCCATCGGTAAGTTGATATACTAATAGAAGGCCTCCTCCCCCAAAGAGTAAGGGAAGAGCCTACATGCTACATCCTCATGATCAATTTGCATATCTTTCAATGTTACTTGGAATATCTTAATGTATTCTTCAGCTGTCCTTTGCAGATCCTGAGGATTAAACTTTTTGCAAAAACTCTCTAGATTCTTAGGCATATCATGGTAATCATTAAAGAACAATGGGAAGGGATCATTTCCTATCCAAGCAATGAGGGGAGGCAGGGGTGGTATTTTCTACTGAACAGTAACCTGGGGCTGCATAGGGGCAACAACAGTTGGGACTACACCTTGTACTTGGAGGGAAAGGAATGGAGTAGCACCCCAGTTGTGGGAAGCAAGTGGCTAGAAAGCAGCTTGGGACAGCTGAGGGAAAAAGGCAGAGATAGAAGAGGAAGGATGAGTGTGAGGTGGACGGAAGGAGGAGGGAGGTGAAGATAAAGGTGAATTGAATGGAACAGAGGAGGAAGAATAGGTTGCCTCCCCTCTCTTAGTCTTCCTAGTCCTGGTAGGGGGATAGAGTTCCTAAAATTCTCCTTTGTTTGGTGTTGATCTCAAAATTATCTAGAATCTCTCAGGGGAGAATAATCCAATTCAATCCAAATTAACTTCAAAGGTTCCCTCCTAGCACCAGATCTATTGATAGGTGTTTTTGCGCATTCTCAACACAGGCAGTGCATGAATGCACTACCTCTCTTGAAAGGCAATCTCCAACAACAAGTTGTTGAAAATCACCCCAAGGTCTCTTGGGTGTCAGGTCATAACTTTCTTGGAATATCCTAGTTGTTTTGGCGTGATCTTGCTAGTAATCACAGGGTAGACTCACATAAGTTAAGTTGGAGGATAATTGGATCTTTGAATGGAGTTCTTAAGATGGGAAGGTTGTTGCACGATTGTTGTAGGCTTGAACAACAGTCTAGAACTCCTATTTCAACTTTATATTTGGCTTTACAATGAGCAATGAACTTTGTTCAAAGTTGCTATTAAAAAAAAAGGAAAAGGGGTAGGGGAAAGGAGAAGTTCCTAGACCTGAAACTAGCAATGAACAGTGATAATGGAGGACCCTACTGTGGACAGCCTTCCTAAAACTAAGTTCCACTTAACCAGATTACTTCATAGTCTCATGAAACTAGTGCAAGCTTCTAAGGACTATAGATATTTGAGCATTCATTCACCAAAATCATGAATAAAATATAGAGATTTAGTGTAGCTTTTAATTCATGATCAAACTAAATTTACACAGCCATTTACCATCAATAAATAGCAAAAAGTATGGACAAGGAAGGTTTCCAACACACAACATAATTCTTCAATATCAATGCACAGCATTAACTAATCTAATAATAACTTGCAAAACTCATAAAAATCAAAGTAAATCTACTCTAATTCACTAACTATGAGAAGAAGAATCATGCAACATGAAGTTGGAACTCAAGAATCCACCAAATCAATGAATTTCTATTAAAATTCTAACAGCATGTCTTTACAACAACTCAACTCTCTCTTGAAAATGAGAGGAGACCCCCTATTTATAGTGTCCAAAAATTAAAATGAATGGACAAGATATAATCTCATTGTGTGGTCAAGATTCACTACAAATTAGGGTTTCACCTACCCCCAAATATATTACAATTTAAAATTACATCCTTATCATTTAGCCTATTTTGTCCTCTAGTGAGCAGCACTGTAGCTCTTTTGTCTTCTAGCTGATTTCCTTTTGCTGCAACTATTTGGTGAGGAACTCATCGTCAATTATAGGATTTACTTCACTTTTCTTCACCATGGCGTATTCCACAAACTTTACGATCAACATCTGGAGTTTGTTCCACTCCAATATATCTGACTGGATCACTTGAAAATTTAATTTCCTTGATTTGCTTGTAATCTTATCCTAGACTTTGTCACATTTCTATGTGTTCTTTACTACCTACTAAGATTGAGAAAAATTTTGTGCAACAAAACCCATGAAATCTGGCACCAGTGCATCTACGGTCTTGTTCTCCATTTTCTTCTGTAAATATGGCTTTATCTTTTTCGGATCCAACTCAACAATAGGCACATCAAAATCTGTCATCAATCTCAGATATTCTTCACAGTTTGTCCTTATTTATTTGACCCAATCAAGATCAAGCTCCACTTCATGAAGCACTTGCTCTAACACTTATTTTCTATGATCTAGGCTCAATTTCCATGTCTCTATGAGCCAATGGCCACCCTCTACTAGAGCAGACTCCTTCTCCTAATATTTATCAAGTATCTTGAGAATGGCCTCAAGCTTGGGATATGTAATCCTATACAACTTAGGGAAGTTGGTGCAAAATTTCTTTATTCCCTCGAGTATCTTTTGTACCTCTAGGAACTTGTTAGCAGTTCCAATAGCATGGCCTATGCCCATACTTCCATTGTAGAGGACCTACCGGAACCAATCCTCTATGGCCTTCATCCAATTCTTCCTTTTCTCCAATTTTTCAATATGGTCCTTGGAAAGTAGTTGAGGAAGCATGGATGATGTAGTGGGAAGTTCCTCGGCTAATGACCATTGTTGAATATAAGTTGTCAGATCTACCACTTGTGCTTTTAACTCCTCTTTGGAGATCTTGTCCCTATTCATTTGGTGGAAAATGGTGGTGACAGATCCTTGGAGATGATCAATTCTCTACTCTCTTATTGTTGTTCCCAACTCAATGGAAGAAATATTATAGCTTACCCCCTCTTCTCCCATAACTGGAGTGGCTATTTGCATGTTCCTGGATCTGGATGCATCCATTGTTAGCTAAGATCTGACCTTTGGCTTCTTCTCCTTCTTTGTGCTAATTTGGGATTGAGCAAAGATGGCTTCTATTCTTGCTTTTGGATCCCTTGAGGTTGGGATTTTCTTCTCCAACTGTTTCTCAAGCCATTCAGGCATCTGAGATTCTCCCTTTGGTGATCCATGATCACCTTTGAGTGTGTTGTATTTTAATTTCTTTGTTTCCTAGAGCCTCTTGTCCCATCCTTTCTTCTTCTTCTTCATCTAAAATAGAGATGAATGTTGTTTCCTTTCTTGGGGATTCAGTAGCTACATGTTCTTTGGGGTTGTCCTCCCCTTCAATGGTTTTCTCTTCTTCTTCTTGGCCATGCCTGTCTTCTTCATGATGTTGCATTTTTGAGCTCTTTTGGGCTCCAGTTTCTTCCTCAAGTTTATCTTCTTCTTTCTTTTCCTCTTCTTCATGTTGAGGCGGTACCTCTTCATCATGCTTGAGGCTCTCTTCTTTCTCTTTTGAAAAATGCATCTCCTTATCATGCTCGCAACTTTTATTTTGTTCCCCAATTGGTGGTTCAGTGTCTTTCTCCATTTCCCTCCATTTCCCTCCATTTCCTCTTATGTGTTCTCCTCATCAGAAGGCTACTTCTCTACTTCTTCTCCAACTTTCTTGAGTTGTTGAGACAACTCCTCTTCAATCTTTGGGTCAAAGGTTTCCACAATATATTTGGTACCTGGCTCCTCAATGTCTTCCCCAGATGAATATGTCTCTTCCTCCTCTCCTTCACACACCACTTTCTCGATCACTAGATGTTGGTACTCAGGGTGCTCATGGTATTCATCTACTTCTTCATCCATCTTTTTGTTGCTGCTCTTTCTTGCCTCTCCAACTCTTCTAATATTTTCATTGTTTCTTTCATTTCTAGTGGTTCAGTTGGAGGAGTAGGGACAAGAAGACCCGCAACAACCTGTGCTAGGATAGCTTGCACAGCAAGGTTTATAAATACCCTAAAGAGCTTCATTGGCATGTTTTGCATGTGCCTAGCAAAGGCTTCCGAAAGTGATAGGGTGGGCATATGAATTTTTGTAGTAGCTAGTGGAAGAGATCATGATGGAGAAATGGAAAAGGAAGAGAATGGGGAAGTGGTGGAAAAAGAAGAATCTATTACTATCACTTGTGCAGTAGGCAGGGTGGAAGCAAGGTGGACTGAGATATCCACTACAGGCAAAGAAGTGGCAACCATCTCCTGAGAGGCGGGCGGAGGGGAAATAGTGGTGGTGACTATGAGGGTAGAGGCAGCAGGTGGGGATTTTGGCTACTCAACCTCTTGTTCTTCTCCTTCACGGAGTAGGTCCTCCTAGATGGTGGGAATCTCCGTGAAACTACCCAATGTCTTTGGCTTCTTGGAGGGTTCACCCTCTAAGGCTTTTCTCGAGTACACCCTAGGTTTAGGTTGTCATTTAGTCATCTCTTTTCACTTCCTTGACCTAGTGGCTAGAGGATATTTTGAATTTTCTCTAGATGGAGTAGCATTTGTCCCACTGTCGATCTCACTTCCCAACTCATCCTCAAGCTCACCATATGTTAGGGTGACTCCTTGTATTTTCAATTGAGAAATTTTCCCATCGATCCATTCTGTAGTTCTTGCCTCAATAGGCTTCATTAGAATAACAAGTTCATTGACCTCTTCTTCATTCCAATCAATTAATGGTAGCGGGAGATTGGAAACTACACTATATTGAGGATCAATTACTATGTTTTCATCCTCCACTATTTGATCTAACACAGGGAACAAGTTGACCTTCTTGAAAAAATACACCATCATGCACATGTAGTGCCTCATTCACACTTCTTTTTCATCCCTACAGTTAACCCAAAATTATTCAACATCATGGATATGGGCATGTTCTAGCCCGACCATCTTCCTGAGCTTACCATAGGGGTCCATCTGCTATCGGGCAGTGTGGAGCTTTAGGTTATATTCCACAAGCTCTTTATCTAAAGAGTCTACACACTGGGATGGGTGGAGTTCATACATTCCTTGTCCAAAGGAGAGAGGATAGGGAATCCCCACCTTATGCTTGCTTCTTAGGAGGGTGTGTGCATGCTACAACTATCGAGAGAGCTCTAGCAATATTATCTAGTCATTTGGGTATCGAGGCAACTTGTATGGTTTCTTTGAGAAATCCTCGGCCCGAATATAGGTAAACTTTGGAAATTGTATGAACAAAAATTTGAACTGGTGGATGTAAGCATTGGCACTATGTGAGACCCTTCTTTCAAAGTCACCTTCAAGCATTTTGATAACATGGCCTATGAAGGCGTCATTGACTCTACAGTAGTCCTTAAAAAAATTGTATTGGAGTTGGAGATACTGATCATAGACCTTTAATTCCGTACTTGGAGCCTCATCTGGAGCTCTAAACAAGCCTCAGTATTGCATCTAGTCAACCTGTAAATAGACCAAGTAAGTTGTCATGTAAAATTGCAAGCTCTTTTCCACTGCCATAAATTGCTTGTGAAAGCAATTACTAATTATTGTTTCCCAATAGAACTTGGTTTTGCCTCGAAGGATATCTTCCATGAAGTATAGCATCCACACCTAAAAAAAGGTTGTAGTTGGATGGCCAATAACTTAGCTCAGTAAGGTTACCAGGTCATGGTAATCCTCATAGAAATTTCTTCGAAAGAGCTCTTGGGGCACCTTATTTGCATTGCCCCTCTTTTCTTTTAACCAGTACTAATTAATGATCTTTTTGCACTTGAGGGGGTCTACATTGCACGTCTCCTTGGCATCTTCTTTGGATGCTTCCTCCATCTCTCCAAATGTAGCGATATGGAGAGTTTTCCTTGTTGACTTGGCAGACAAATCGGCCAATACATTCTCATCTCAGTCCACAATTCTTCTAGAAACTTCCTAATACGCCTCACTGTAGGCCATCATGAGCTCAAGAGAAATGAGAGAAAGTGAGAAACTGGTAGCCTTGGCCAACCCAATACTTCTAATCTTCCTAGCAATTTCTATCATGGGTTTGATCCGGACCCTTTGCTTGAATTCGTCAATATCTATTTGTCCCAAATTAGTATCTAAGATCTCCCTCCAATTTGTGGTGACTTTAGAGTTAAGGGGCTCTCCCTATAATTTTTACTTCATCTATTCTTTGTCTTCTTTTCCTCAGGGTGCTTTAGCTAGCCTCTTTCCCTTATCTTTCTCCATGGCCGCCTCTGAAGGTCCCGCACTTGATTCCATATATCCTGTGGGCAAGAGAGCAGTAAACACATTCAAGTATAAAACAATGGGAAAGTTAACCAAAATCCTACAAAATTATGTTACATTAGATATTTCATCACTTAAGAGTCCTAACATCTCTTTTAGATTGACATTAACCTTTCATGGGAGGGAGTTACAACAATTCAAGCCCAGGGGTGCGAACTTCCCTAGGCTGGTGGCTATTCTGAAGTAGATGCAAAAGGGATGGAAATCAGGGCATAGCTGCCCACCTATCCCAACTCGTATCAATATTTAGTCATGAGGTGTGGTCCATCAAAGAGTTCAATCCATTTTAGCACATGGGTCAAAGTAACTTTGAAGATTTGGAGGTGTTAAGTTCATCTTCTAAGTATGTGAAATCAGAGGGAAGCTTGGTTGTTTGAGGGCCTCCCGTTCAAAATGAAGCTAGCAAGGTGGCATTCCACAAGCGATGTTCTACCATGCAAGACCTGTGGCTTTAGGAGGTGGTGACAGTTCAAGTCACTTAAGAGGTTATTGGGCTAGAAGATGCGGGAGGGAACTCAAGACTAGTCATTTGGAACAATGAAGGCTAGATGTAGGTCCAGTGGAGGAGGCCCACATCATCGAGTTCACAGAAGGCTCCGATGTTCACTTTGTTTAGCATTGATTGGGATGAAACATAAGGGGTCAGGCTCCATGTAGCAGGCTGACGAAGGTCTATGGAAAATGGAGGGAGAAAAATGGAAGTCTGTAACATCCACCCACTAGGTGTGGTCCACCTAGGGTTTGATCCTTGGTTGTTTTCGCTTTTGAGTTCAAATGGCAGCCATGAGTGTGGAACCCATCAAGCGGAAGGATAGGATGCGGAGGTTGTTTGGAATAGTGGTCATGCTACAGTGACCCGTGGAAGGAGGTCCGTAGTGCGAAGTTTGTGAAGGGACAATACTTAATCATTTTGAACATAGAGGGGTTGAATGACAGAGTCGAGGTGGGAATCCGGTCGTTGTAGGGATCTTGGTATTTCATCATTTGAAGGGTCTATAGTGCAGTGGTGAAAGGGGACCGGTGCCCCATGAAGGACAACCCCAAAGAGGAGGCTACTTTGCTTTGAACTCAAGCAGTGATAGTGAAGGTAGGGCCTGATAGGGAAAGGGACGGCTCACAGAAGCCGTTTGAAATGGAAAAACTAGGATAGAAACATATGAGTGGAAGTCCGCAAGGAGAAGCTCGTGATGGATTAAGACTTTGGAAATTTGGAAAAGTTGGGGTTCATTCAGTAGTCAATGGGGTAGGATCCATGTGTCAGAAAGGAAACGTCAAATGGTCATTTAGAACAACGAAGCTCAATGGGAATTCCATAGGAGGAGACCCAAGTTGGTGGAGCTGAGAGGGGTTGAAGGATCTCCATTTGGATTTCATGAATTAAGCTGAGTTCGTGACGGCCAAGTTGAAGGGGCCCTCCACGAGGGTAGACCTAAAAGAGGAGATCACCATTAAGTTTTAAGAATTTTTCAAAGACGGTGATGAAAATGGTGAGGGTGCAGGCCCACAGGAGATGAAGGACCTAGTTGAAGAAATCCCATGGGGAGCTCCAATTCTGCAAGTGGCCTATGGGGCGATTTTGAATCCTATCAAGATTTCAACTCATGGGTTTTGTGTGCCTAGGTGTGTGCTAGTTATTTATCAAGTTTTCTTTTACCTAGATTTAATAACTTTTGTGAAATTAAAGAAAAATTAGGACATGGATCATGGATGGAAAACCTACCTTTAAGACCTGATGATGGAGGTTGAGGAAATAGTTAACAACGGCCTAGAATCGGCGGATCAATGCAGTGGGTATGACGGCAGTGTTTGCAAGGCTCTCTGACTCGCTTTGAACAACTGACAAGTGAAAATGATAGCTTAGGGTTGGATATTTATACAAAATGGTGCATTTAATTCCTCTCATAAATGGTCGTACAATGGTGTTCTGGGTTGGTGAATAGGTGGCAATTCAAAAATGGCAGTAGGAGTGGCAGAGTACGACAAGCGAACTACAATCAAGGATTCACCGCTTAGATGGTCAGTAGTGAAAATGGAAACCAAGGTTGCAGGTCCCATGTAGAGTATAAGGATGCTAGGAAAATTCCATTTGGAACTTCCGCAGAGTGACAGAAACCCGCATGGGGTGGCTCACAGGGGCAGACCTGTACTGCTCCAAGGACACTAGTTCTAAGGATTGAAGGCACACAGCCAAGGAGGTTCTGCAAAGGAATGCAGCCAAGGAGGTTCCACAAAGGCCCAAAGCTTTGAAATTTTGAGGGTATCAAAATATGGTCAACTCAAGATGATTCCTCTAAAACTCATTGACCACTAGGACACAAAATAGGGGGCACACAAAATGAGGCTGCAACAAAAAGTGACCTGACAAAGTGAAAAGAAAGAGGGTCCCCGTTCCGAACAAGGCATGTGTGTTATGGGAACAACAGTAACCTCAATTATCTCTTTCTCATCCATAGCCTTCCATCTGGGAGTTGGTTCAAAGGAACACAAACTAGTTACATCTTTGATAGCTTCTTTGGTAAACAAATGTACCTCATCAATCCCCAAAGATTCATCATGAATTCTAGTTAAAACTATTCGAATATACTTCTTTTCAAATTCAACAAAGGGACTTTCCTCCAAACATCCAACTTTTTCTGAACACTCTGTAGGCATCATGGCTCTCTTCCAATTCACTTTCCCATAGCATGCTCAACTGAACTAACAACAATTCATCTATCTTACTATAAGAAAATGCATAGATATCATCTATGGGAAACACTCTCAGAGGGATGACATGGAATGCACCAACAAACTCTTCTGACAGATCCTTCAAATAACTTCTCAAATCAACTTACACTTTATCTGCATTATTCAAAACCTTTGAATTATTCATAGTAATAAAAGAGAAATATTGTGAAAACAAGAATGCATTTGTAAATGCCAACAAGAAATGTATAGATATTCTACTTCTAGAGCTCACTTCAAATCATCTTGTTCTTTTCTTCAAACTTTGAAACTTTGAATTTCTCTCTAAGCTTCCTTTGCACACTTCTCTAAAAATGCATAAGCCTCTTGAATTATCTGAATTTATCCCTTCCATTTCGAATGATTTTGCAATAAATGATTCAACTTGCAGGTAGATTACCTTAAAATTTGTGTACGCCTCCATTCTTTCAAATTTTGTATACTTTATCCTTCACACATGCGACTAAGAAAAATTCCTTAATTTCATTACCATATTAAATATACTTATGTCATGATGTGACACAAGTATTGATGAGGGGTTTCATTATATTATTTGATAATTTCTCCCCCTTAGCCACTTCTTTACTTAGAAATTGATGGGAGTATCTGCACCGGATGTCAGCACAGATAAGACTAATCATTCAACTTGCTTTCCTTCCTTTCTCCAAATCTTTTTCATTTCCTTTCTTGCTTCTTCTAGATCAATAATTTTATCATGCTTCTTCATCAAGTAATTATTTTTCATCTTCTATAGTTATTACCAAGATGTTTTGGATTGTTGCACTTACAAAAAATAGTATTCTTCCTGCTCTCTCTTTTATTCAACTTATCTTCACGCATACTAACTTTATATCCAATCTTCTTGCACTTAAGACATTTTCCAGAGAATGATAAAGAATCATTCATTTTACTTTTGCAGTCCTTTGCCTTATGACCAAATTTCTTGTAGGAATAACAAACACCATTGAAAGATAAATACCTTTTAGCATCATGTCATTTTATAGGAGTTCTTCTAGAATTGTTTCCTAGATCCTTTATTTTTCTATCTTTGCACAGAGTCTTCTTACTTGTAGATTGCTTCGGTTTAGCACTTTGACCTTCCTCAAACCCTATACCACTCTTATCCATTGTCGATCTCTGAGAAGCAGTCAATTCATCAAGAATTGTTGAGCTTATCTTAAATTTGTCTTCAAAATTTATTTCCTTTTCTAGATCAGATCTCAAGATTTTTGCTTCTTCCTCAAGCTTTTTGCATTCATCCATCTTCCTTTGAATTTCAATTTCCTAATTTTTTTTAGTTCTTTTCTTTTCATCCAATTGTTGCAGTAAGCTAGAGATAATTTCATCTGCCTTAACCAATAGATCACAAGCTTCAACACTTTTCTTTTGCATCTTTTCAATATACTCATTTGCTTTCATCAAATTTTCCTTCAGATCTTTTATTTCTTTTGAATATCCAACAAAGACCACTTTTGAAGGAAAAAAATTCTTATACTCAAATTCTGGGACCTTCCTCAAGTTGTTAGGCTTCTTCTTAGGAACCAAGCTCTGATACCAATTATTGAACATCCAAAATATTGAGATGGGGGTGAATCAGTACTCCACAAAACCATTCACATAAAATCCATCTAACCATTATCACAATTCTGACTAAATCAGCAAGAGAGAACCTAGAAACAAATCAATGCAACCATACACATGAATACCAAGATTTTTATGTGGAAAACCCAAAAAGGGAAAAACCACGGTGAGGGTTAACTCATGATATATTATATCTAGATATAAAATATTATAGGGCTCATTGCTAGGACTCACTATCCTTAAAAGGCTCACTATCTGAATAAAAAAGATGGCTAACCTTCAAGATACAAAGATAGTGACTCACTACCAAGAGATTGAACTAATAGGATACACCTTCAATGTGTAGGGTTTAGTTCTAATGAAGCTCAGAATATGAAGTATTGCCTCACACAATAGTCGCTCAAAAATCTACTCTAATCCACAATTGATAAAGTATTTAGGCTTGAACCTTTCACTCACACTTCACACTCCACACTCTCTCTCACTTTCACTCTTTTTATCTCATTCCTCATAACATCTTATATATATACAAGTATATCTTAATCATCAATTAGGTCAGCCTAATTAGATGAAAACAAAATAATCAAAACACTCTTTTTCAGCACCATAAAACATTGTATCCATGTAGTGCATTATGCCAAGTTGGCTGGCATCCATAAAACATAACTAGTGTCCATAATGTATTGCATATGCTAAGTCAACCAAGACTAGAACACAATTCTCCAAACCAACTGTAGACACCGAAAATATACTGATTGACATCATGCATTTGATCTTGACTTACTAACATAATTTCTTCCTAAATCATTCCTCGGTCTAACCATTTAATCAAATTCCCTTATCTGATTAAATTCATCAATATTCTTCTCTTAATTAAATAAATCATTTTGTCTAATTAAGTCACTTTCTCGTTAATTAAATCAATCTATCTGATCTAATTATCCCTATTTAATTAAATAATCAATTTATTTGATTAAATCTCTAAAGTCTATCCATTAAATTAAATAAATTAAATCCTTATTGTATTTAATCTAACACCATCCCTTTTAATTAAATAAATCAAAATCTTTATTTAATTATCCTCTTATCATATTCCTCTCTTATCTAATTTAAATAAATCCATAAATCTAAGTCAAATAAGTCACATCATCTAATCTCCTATTAAATAATTAACCCTTGATTAATTTAATATAATCTCATGTCACATCCTCTAGATAATGCAAGTTGCACATGAAAATAGATTTAATTCATTTATTAAATCCATATTTTCCTCACAAGGCATCTTTTTGGAATATTCTCTCAATTTGAATTCAAAAATTCCAAGTTAACATGTACATCCAACAAGGCATTTAAAACCTCTTACATGTCCTTTTCCTTGAGCCAAGTGGCATTTATTGCATTTTCCCTTCCCTCTTACATGTCATTTCAACAAATTTGAATTTCAAATATTGCCATTTATTGGCACAAACCCCAAATCTTGCACAACCATCATCCATTCATAGTTTGACAAGTGGCACCATATCATTGGATGAATTTTAGTCCCACATTGCTTAAATTTGGACATCCATTCATCTTGAAATCCTATAAATGAAGAGCTCCTCTCCTTATTTGATCATCCACAATCCAAGCAAAGTTACCATGCTCAAATATCTCTTGAGTTTCATCCATTATCATTGAGTCATAGTTAGGTTTTGCAGATTTTGGCTTGGAGTCTTCAAATTTCATCAACAAAGTGGATCAATCTCTTCAACATTTGAATCTTGCATCATAGGAATTGGGAAAGGGACAATTTTCACATCAAATTGGCACCAATTCCCCATGGGATCAAGAGTTTGCTACTTAAATTAGGATTTTATCTTTAATTTATCAATTTCATTGTGTTCTTCATTATTTTCATTCCTAGTTTGATTTGTAAATGGATTTCATGGGGAATCCTTGTTTTAGCTTGCAAATCCTTGTCTAACTCGTTTATTCATGTTGTTTTGCAGGTACTAGGAAAAGGGTTCGCACACCAACAAATAATCATCAAAGAAAAAATCTTTTGGATTTGAGAACACATTAATTTCCCATCATACCACCAACATAGAGACTACCAACAAAACTGCAACATAAGAATGTTCACCTTAATAAAATGTGGATTCTCCCACATAATATGTCGAGCAAGGAAAAATAGTAGAATACAAAGTTGAACTCTATCAAAGATAACTTTCTGCTCACAACCAAAAATGTCTTGAGATATATCACATAGCTATCTGAATGAGTCATGATAACATGGTTAAGATACTAGAGTCATATCAAACCTTATGGTGAGTTCTAGACTAAAATACCAACACACTGATCCATCACAAAAGGGCATTACCGGTAGAGAACAGCTTTCGGTAAAACAAGTACCAAGTAGACTTCTCATATAGTTATCATTGTGTTGACATCAATGACAACATAAGAACAACCAAAAAAAACTATCCATAATTCATGCTCATGTTGCAAGGCTCCATAATCCCAATATGGATTACCCAATTAATAGAAAATATAATGACATGATCAGGTTGAACGACCATAACCATAGGGATTTACGCACATGCAGGTAGAACCCTGTCATGGGTATTAAACCTGATGCTAGTGCATGCTAAGAAAATAAAACAAGATCAATATGGTGGTTCTTCCCTAATAGGGTCAACAATAAAAGATTACATTAGGTTGACTATACAGTGACCAAATCCTAAACACAAAGCCATAGTTTCATTTTATAATATGAGCACAACATCTACTGGTTTCCTTTAGAAAGTACATGAAAATTGAATAACCATTTGATTACAAAGATAAACATTTGATAAAGGATTTTGAAAATACCTCCTTAGATGCATTTTTTTATGTTTTTTCTCTGTTCGAAATAGCAATAACTTCCTCTTTTCCAATTTTCCTTTTTCTTTTGTTGAATTTTCCTTCAAATCCCTTGCTTTTCTTCCTAGATTTCCTCCCACCAAATTGCCCTTCTGCCGAGAATATCTTATTTTCTATCTCTAGAGATAGTGACCATTATTCCACTATCATTTATCTACCCACTACCTTCCATTCTAAGCATTTAGAGGGTTGGCTCATTCCCATTCATTATGGGAGTTATGAAATTAATCCATACTCTACTTGTTTGAATCTTATAGTAATCATTTTTATATATGCATTTCTATATATGTATGTATAAATATATATAAGTTAAATTTCATAACATGCATTTTATTTTACTTTCCAATTTTTTTATTTAGAATCTATTTTCAAATAGAACAAATAACACATTCATTTTCCTTATATCAATTGTATAGGTTCAAATGCATTTTCCAATACAATTTTACATCAAACTCTAAAATAGATAGAATTAAGGCAATAATGAATTAGAATCATTTCTTTCACAAAATTTCTCATTCACCACATTTTCAATCCATACAACAAGAATTATATTTATCAATTACAGAAAAATGTATATGTCATAGTCTACTATGATGTGTGAGATTCCAAATTCCATTCTTGCTTATTGTTTCTCTTCTAGCTAAGCATTCCTATCTCAACCAAGTTCTCATCCTTCTACCTATTCCTACACACATTTTTGCACTTTCCCACTTATAAATAACCTTTAATTAATAATCATTATGAACTAGTTCTCTTTATCACAAAATTGGAAGATGTTCATTATTTTTTCAAATATACCATCACATTTATCAAATTCATAAATATTAAATGATAAATTCCATTATCAAATATTTCAATTATCTCAACATTATTGAATGCAAGCAATTAAATTGAGATATGACATCCTTCCCCACTTGAAAGAGACATCATCCCGATGTCTAATCAAACAAAATTTGTTTCACATATGTTCATCATATCATACCATTTTCAAGCCAAAACATCATAGTATACAAGTACAAAAATTTTAAACAACAGTATATGTTGGTGTGAATAATTGTCTTGTACCTAGCTAATTCATTCACTAGGTAATTAGGGGACATATTCGCATGGTTAAGTTTACTTAGGATAAAATATTCCTTCTAGAAGTCTTAGTTGGCATTTCTAGAACTTATCTTATCTAGCTAGGATGCATCATTTCCTAGGTGATTAGGTTGTTGGTTGCCTCATGTAATAGGATCATGACTTTTGTCAACATCATATTCATTCCTATCTCTCAACCTTGCCCATATAAGCAAGGCATCTCATGTACATTTGTAATCAAGCAATCAATCAATCTTGCATTGTGAAGCAAGTTTTCTTTCCATTCTCTCTCTTGTGGAAGTGGTTTTGGTCACAACTGATCTTGGGGGTGTTGAGGAGTCACCATTAACTCCTACATGGTATCAGAGTCGTCCAGGTGTTGCAGATTCCTTCCCAGATCCAAGGGGGATATTTTGGCTTGAAGTTTTTTGCTGGGTGTAGATTGGGATTTTAATAACCTCATGGTTGAGTTTAGAAGCTTCTGCAAATGAATTTTGACTATAAATTTGCCTATTTTGGGTAAAGTTGTTTTTGAGGCAAATTTTTTTTGCTAGGACAGCCTCCCAAGTGGTACAATTTTATTATTTTCGCAAAAAAATATTTGAAAATATTTTCTACGTATTTATCATTAATATTTTGGGGCAAAATATTTTAATATCGAGCTATAGTTGTATTAAAAAAATTGGGGCTTTATATATTTTGTGTTCGGCATATTTTTTAATTTTCTGGACATAAAATTGGTTGGTATTGGCATATTCCACAGAGAATATACTATGTGCCTCCTGCATTACCCGCAAATGTTGACATTCTATACGAAGAGTTTAATATCCACTTGTGGAGGATTTAATAACCGCAGCCCTGATCTAGCATACCTGGTTTTCCATTTTGTGGGTCCTTTATATTGGTCGGTGTCATACATCATCTCAACCAGTCAGATCTGTTCACAAGGATCGGCATACAACTGCGGGTCAGATCGTGGTCGATGTCCTTCAAGGGTACAAGTTATTCAGCTCTGGTGGTAATCTGAGGTACTAAGCTTTCATTGGCATTGAATCCACTGAAGGTATTGTCACAGCACAGGGGTACGTTTAATTGGCCATTCTTTCCTTGGCATACGCCCCTGTTCATCGACTATCAATCCACGGACTCCCCACCGATTGTACTTCTGATTACATTGTATGCAGGATACTTGGCTCTATTCTTCGGCGAATATTTCTACCGATATATTCCTGATTGGTCATATCATATATGATTATTTCTTCATATTTTGCAATACTTAAAGTTTGTTTATATTAAAAACTTTGTGTCGACTTGTCAATAATCTGTTGGTGCAATTTGAAGTTTTTAATATTAATTCCTACTATAAAGTTGTAAACCGTGTTTTGTATCTAGCCGACAGTAATTTTGTATAGCGGTGCCTTTTATTTCTTACCTCTGTACAGTCCAAGGTCACATTGGTGACTGTGTTTTAGCCCTTGGTGCCAAAAAATTTCACCTATTTAGTATTTTAGACTTTGTGTTTTGCCCCCAAGTGCCTATTTATAGGCCTTTTTTTCATTTCATCATAACTTTCACATATGGAGGCCGTTTTTTAGAAACGAAATATCGAGGGAAACGTGGAGATCTGAATTTTTTAGTGGTGTAGATATTTTGCAAATATTTTGCAGTTTTGTGCCTCTTTTCCAGGTTGAAGCCCGATCATCATTTTCTGCTTTCAAGCTCATATCTTTGTGCTCCAATCTCTGATTTTCTCCAAATTTGCGGCATCAGAAAGGTATTGAGGAGCACTTCAAAACTACTCATGCATTTTTTGCAGATTTATTTCCAGATTTTCATATTGTAGCTGATTTGATAGTTTGGGATTCCTTGTTGTAAATTTGCAAAAAAAGTGCAAATCTTGTTGGGACAAAGGGGTTGATTTCTTGTATTGTGAGGGAAATTTCTTGTTCTCCTCTTGTAATATCTCATTTATCATGGATTTGAAAAAAGTTGTACTTCTAACTCCATATAACTATCATGAGTGGAAATCTCAAATGGAGTTATTATTGTTAAAATCAAAGTTGCAACGAATCACATTTGGTCAAGATCCAGAACCTGTAGGAGCAAAAGAGAAAAGAAAGTGGCTTGATAGAAGGGATGAAGCTCTTGGTACTTTGAAGTTATCCATTTCTCCAGATCTTAGATATCATGTTGCATCTTGCACCCATCCTAATGAAGCTTGGAATACTTTAGAGAGTCTCTTTGGTAAGCCAGATAAGATGAGGAAATTTAAGTTGGAGAATGAACTTATGGGTCTTAATCCTTCAGATTTTGACAATGTCCAAGACTTTTTCTCTAAGCTCAATTCTCTTAGATTGCAGTTATCTAATTGTGGGGTCACTAAAGAGGATGAATAGTTGATTCTTTCTATTCTTGCTAAGCTTGGTCCTAATTATTCAGTGTTTGTTTCTACTTTTTATGCTACAATGGATGCTCTTGGCACTACATACAAAATGCCTTCTCTTGATGAATTTGTAGCTCAACTCACAAGGGAACAAGCAAAGTTGGTACACATGGGCACATTGAAGTCTTCTAGATCTCATGCTCTTGTTGCCAAGGAGATAAAGGATTCAAGTGGCAAAGGTAAGAAGCAGAACAAGGCACCCTAGTCTAATGAGAAAGGTAAAGATTCTCCTTCACATAGCACTCCTGAGTCCACATCCTCTTCTAAAGAGGAATCATCTAAAAAGAAGAAGTCAAAATGTGCATATTGTAAAAGATTAGGACATGATGAGCATAGATGTTATAATAAGAAGATTGATGAACTGACACACCTTCTTCAAAAGAATAACATTACACTGCCCTCATCAGTGTCTGGTACTTCTTCAACATCTCAATTGGCAGCTCCATCATCATCATCTCAGTCACAAGACACAAGATCTACTTCTAGGCTACACAAGATGAAAGGACAAGCACTCTTGGCATCTACAATTCTTACATCTCATAGATGGCTTCTTGATTCAAGGGCATCTCATCATATGGCATCTTCTATGGATATGTTCTCTTCTTTTGAGCCTTGTAATTCACCTCATATATTGATGGGTAATAATATATATATGAAGGTAAGTGGGAAGGGTTCTATTGATATGGGGGAAGGGACTTTCAATGATGTACTTTGTGTTCCTTCCTTGTCCACTAATCTCCTTTCTATTTACCAAATTACTCATGGGGGTCAAGGTAAAACAGTTGAGTTCACTCCAGATAGGGTGTACATAAGGGACTTGGAGACTAGGGATATTGTTGCTATTGGGATGGTTGATCATTCATCTCGAGTATATTCCTTTTCACATTTTGCTTGAAAAGATGATAATGTTCCTTTGACTGCATCACACACTCCATTGAGTGTGAACCACATTAGTGAGGAGAAGTTTGGTCAACTACACCTTGGTATTCTAGAGACCAGTGTTGAGCTTCCTACTTCTCCACCTCCTGCTCCTTCAGCCATTGTTGCTTCTATTCAGCAGGATGATCATAGTTTTTCAGATCTTGCTTTGTGGGATGAGTATTTGACAAGCATTTCTAACTTGTTCATGGAGTGTCATACTGCAGATTTGGAGGACAGACTTGAGGGGATTTTTCTCCTCTTTGATGACAGTTTCAGTACAACTGTTATCCCATCTTCTTTGTCTTTGGAGATTGGCATTCATGAGTCTCCTCCATCACTTGATTTGTCATGTTTCTTGGTTTAGTTTGACCATGATTCTGTTGTGGCTCTTTCAAGCTTGGAGGATCTTCATCAGTTTTTAGAGGAATACATGAGCATTCATGCTTCCTCCTTTTAGTTGGACATGGAGTGGCTTCTACATCAGCTTATGATATTGTTTCTTCCTAAGGGAAGATGTGTTGCTTGCAAACATTGGGTCATCTTTTGTTTTTAGGCATTCTTCATCAGCATTGGAGCTTCTTCATCATGGGGGGAGATATCTTATCTCTCTACTTCCTTCTTACGGTGGGTTATTTGATTGTATATACATGATGCATGTTGTCCTTGGGGGGTATCATTGAGTCCTCCATACATCATGTTCTTTTGTTTTCTTTTCTCTCTTTTGGAGAGGAGTTTTGTCCCACAGGGTTTTCTCCTTTTCTCCACTTGTGAGAGATTGTTTGCATTGTAAATGGGTACATAACATGTCCTAGTAGTCGGGACCCATAGTCATAGTCTTTGCACAGTTTGCATAATAATCTTCTCCCTAAGTTGCACTTAAGGGGGGGTGTTGGTGTGAATAATTGTCTTGTACCTAGCTAATTCATTCACTAGGTAATTAGGGGACATATTCACATGGTTAAGTTTACTTAGGATAAAAGATTCCTTCTAGAAGTCTTAGTTGGCATTTCTAGAACTTATCTTATCTAGCTAGGATGCATCATTTCCTAGGTGATTAGGTTGTTGGTTGTCTCATGTCATAGGATCATTACATTTTTTAACATCATATTCATTCCTATCTCTCAACCTTTCCCATCTAAGCAAGGCATCTCATGTACATTTGTAATCAAGCAATCAATCAATCTTGCATTGTGAAGCAAGCTTTCTTGCCATTCTGTCTCTTGTGGAAGTGATTTTGGTTGCAACTAATCTTGGGGGTGTTGAGGAGTCACCATTAACTCCTACAGTATATAGCAAATCATCAATAGACTATCTAAGAAATCAAATGAGGAAAGGAGTGTTCTATTTCCTCTACATCCTCCCATGTAGCACTATCCTCAGAATACCAATCCCATTGAACCTTATATTAAACAATGTCTTTGTTTTGCAACTTGACATTGCATCTGCCCAGAATTCTAATAGTATCCACTAGTACCACTCCTGGATCCTCTACTTGTAAAGAATTCCAATTAAGTATATGAGATGCAAAGAAACAACACATTATAGAGTTGAGCTAGAGCAAGCGGTAGAGAAATTTTGTATGCAATCAGGTTGATTACTTCCAACACATAAAATGGGCCCACATATTTAGGAGCCAACTTGGATGATTTTGAAAAGGTAATAGAGCTCTTATGCGACTTGGCACTTAAAAATACCTTATCCCTAACTGCAAAATGTCTAAAGGTTATATTTTTATTGACATATCTCTTTTTTCTATCTTTCACCTCCTTCAATTTTCTCTTTATAAGTCTCATATGCTCTTCCATCTCTTTTAGCATCTGTGATATCCTTGAGTTTTACCTATTCTAAATGTACAAAAACCACTTCTTTGCAATGGAAAAACACAAAGGGACACCTCAATATTAGCCTAAGAAATGATAAAGCAAAGAAATAAGTGAAAATGAAGATTATAAGACGATTATACCTTCTTTGCTGCTGAAATTCCTTGGTTGGATCTTGATTTTGAATGCTTGTGTGCTCCTTGGATGGCTCGATGCAAGTGAAAATGACTAAAATGGCTTGGATAAATGAGTGAAATGCTTGTGATTTGAGTATTCAAAATGGCAGCATGTAGGTGCAAAATGACTAAGTGTTTTTTTTAATGCCTTAGAGGGGGGTATTTATAGAGAAATTTGAATTCTCAAGAGAATTCAATGGTTGAGATTGAGCCACCAAGGCCAAGGTGAAGGGCTATGGTGAGTTGAGGACTCACAAGCCCTCACATCTTGACATGTGGAATATGAGATGGCCAAGGATGTGATGATGTGTAAGTGAGGTGGAATAAGGACAAGTGATGTGTAATAAGAACATGTACCTTGGAAGTACATTGGGAGATGAGAAGAATCTTGGGTGAATAAATGTAAATTAAAAAATTTACATACTTGGAAGAATCCCATGGACAAGACAAGGTTCCAAAAATGGAAGCACTTGTCCACATGTGACTTGATGTGACAAGTCAAAGATTCTAGAAGATGCATGGGAAAAGGGGATTCTAGGAGGAATAAAAGTGAATTAAAAATTCACATGGGAAGATAGGAGCCTTGGATGAATAAAAAGGAATTAAAAATTCCTTGGGGGATGTGGAGAGTTGACCAAGGTACTAATTAGGCTTAACTAATCAGTAATTAGAAGATAATTAGATGATAATGAGGATTAGAAGCCAACTTACAAAAGTTGGAGGATGTGACACATCCTAATCAAGGATTAGGCATGTGAACATCCCTAATGAAGAAATTAGGAGATGGATTAGGATTAAGAAATGTGACATGTGAGGAATTAAATAAATGTCATATTTATTTAATTCATTTGATGAAAGGGGGATTAAAGAGATAAGGTATTTAATTATTAACTAAATACCTTAGGGATTTGGCAGAATTAAGGGTATTAATTAAATAACAGTAATATTACTTAATTAATGCAAGTAATAGGATGTTTAGACGAAAGGGGATAAATTTGGATAAATTAAGTGTCCAAATTTAGGTGTCTACATTTTTCCCCTCTTTGAGATGATGTTAAAAAGTAGCATCATTTCAAAGAATAAAAAAACATAGAACCCAGAAGAAGATGGTTAGATTGGAAAAGATGCCCCAATCATTCAAAAGAGTGACTCAGAAGGAAAAAAAATGATGGGGGTGTAGATGAAGATTAGGGATTGAGGATGCCCCCTCAAGAAGACATGCAGGTTCAAGAGAACATAGGTGTTCTCTCGAAATGGATGAGATGATGCAAGGGGAGATGAAGAAGATGATGCAAAGGAGTGGAATAATAAGTGGTAGGAGATGGATGAAGCACAAATGGATTTAAGGACAAAAGGTGATGTGGCCCCAGTCAAGCTACAAGCCAAAAGGGGTTGATGATGGATGGAGTGTTGTCGATGAGGGAATGAGAGATCCCAAAACAACATGAGGATAGGATAGGATACATCCCAATGAGTGGTATTGATGAGGGAAGGATACATCCCAAAACACTACTAAAGGATAGGGAAGAAGACATCCCAATGATGATGATGAGAGTGTTGTTGATGAGGGAAGGATACATCCCAAAACAACACCAAAGGAATAAGGAAGGATACAGATGGATGAAGATGAGGATGATGGGGTCAAGGCTTGTAACAAGACTAGGGACAAGACAAAGGATTTGATTAGATGAGTTGTATGAGATATGAGTTGATGAGGATAGGATTGAGATGTGAGATGGATGAAAGGTATAAAGATGATGGGGGAGTGTTGTTGATGATAAGAGATTGGATGGATAGAGGAGGGAGAGTGATGAAATATGAATGGGTGGGGGGGATTTTGATAGATGAGAGGATGGGGGGTACATGCAAGACAATGGAATGGAAAATGAAATGCAATTGTAATGCAATTTTCCATCTTTAAGAGCACTGATTTTTGCTATAGCATAAGACACGATACACCAAGGTATGAAGGACCAAGGTGGATTAGTGTCTAATGCATAAAACAAACACAACAAACAAAGAGGTTATCCCAACACCCCAAAGTCATGATGACCTTGGTTGGGCCAGGTATTGGGATAACCACAAGCACACAGGATGCCCCAATGTAACACAAGATCACGGGGATCTTGGTGGGTACTACGCGAGACAACCAAGAAGACAACAACAAACAAAAAGATCAAGATATGCCCCTATGATTACTAGTCATAGCACACCAAGATATGATGGACCAAGGTGACCATGATGAGGTGTGATAGGGAGCTCAAATGATAAAGAAAATCCAAAAGAATCAAAAGATCACAATCGAGGTCAAACGTCCTTTTCCATAGGATCAAAAGGGAGGGATGGGGTTGATGAGATCTATTAGGAAGGATACATCTTGTTGAGACCAAAGATGATGGACACTAAATAAAAGATCGTTATGATGTGGGATGCTCAAAATTGATTGGATCTCATGATACAAGTGGATCTCATTTGTGAAGAACCAACCAGATAAGGGCATAGCTTGATGACACAACACAAGGGAGATAAGACAGGAGATAGAAGACTTACACATCCTAGCGATCTAGGGGCTAGGGGCCGATCAAATATTATCCTTGCCTACGTCAAAGTGCAGAGCCCTCGTAGTTTTACCAATGACCAATGACAAATGATGGACAAAGGATGATGAGATGATAGGATATGTGGATAAAAATATGGGACCAATACGATGAGATAGGATAGACCTGTTGGACAAGATAGGATGATGGAAATTACAAAGCTCGGGTATGGGATAGTTATCCAAATCATTAAAATGACTTGGGAGGATGATATGATGGAGAGATGAGTGATGAAAAGTGACAAGGGATTGGAAAGATGTGCAAGATAAGCAAGAGTGATGACGATTAGATAGATGGAATTAGATTGCATCGGGAGAAGCCTATAGCCAGATCCCAATGACAAGGGATTATGAGATGGGATGAAGAGAGAGACAAATGAATAGGGAGATAGGGATAGGGGATGAAAGGGATGGGGAATAGAGATAGGGATGGATAGGAAGATAAGGAGGTGAAACGATGCTAGAATGGATAGATAAGGATAAGGAGGTTAAAATGATTGTTTGGATGGATAAGAAGACAAGGATGGGGAGACGGAAGGGATTGTTTGGATAGGTAGGAAGACAAAGATGGGGATATGAAAGGGATTGTTTGGATGGATGGATAGGAAGATAAGGATGGGAAGATGAAAAGTTAGATAGAATTGATGAATGATGTCTCCAAGGACTTATGTCACAAAGGAAGTAGATGCCCCCACTCGAGATATGTCATGTGTGATAAGGAAAAAAAGGGTGAAAGACAAGTGGATGGGAAGATAAAGGAGATAGCTGGAGGAGGATAGGATGGGTGGATGAGGGATTTTGATGAATGAAGGTAGGATTCCTAGATAAGGAATGGATAGTGATGGTAGCATGACAGATAGACAAAGAAGGTAGATGGATGTAGATAAGGAATAGGATAGGGGGTAGGTGTATGGTAACATGATGGGTGGAAAAAGAATATGATAATGTATGGATGAAGGGAAAGTATTCCAAGAGGTTTCCAAAGCATGTATTTATGTTTTCCCCTAGCTATATCAAGATCACAAGGAGGATGAAGGGACTGAGGTGAAGGATGTGTAAGATAGGTGGGATGAAGGAGGTGGGTAAAAGGGATGCAGGTGCCCTCAAGTGCAGAAGTAAACTGGATAGGGGATTTACACATGACACCTGTTTACCAGGTTTTCATCATGGTACTTATCCAAGGCTCTTGTTTGCCAAGTTTTCACCATTGGACGAATGATTTCTCTTTACTATTGTATTTTAAAAAAAAATTGATAATTTTTTGTTTTTTTATTTTTTGACTTTTTTTTTGGATTTTTTTTTGGATTTTTTTTTTTAAAATTTTTGGATAGAAGGTGGATGGAGATGGACAAGGATAGAGATGTGAATAAGAAGATTTAGAATACATGCAATAGGGATAAGGTTGACAAAATCAAGCATCAATTTCTAGATGAAGTATTAAGAGTCCATGTGTGAAGCAACTTTTAGATCTTGGTTCAACCTTATTAGGATAAATGGATTATGCAAGAGGATGAATTAGAGGGATTTGATGGGGAAGATATGTGGGATAATGGATGGGATGCTAGAAATGTTATGGATAGAATGATGGGGTAGGTGTGTGCTGTGGTAGTGAGCTTAGGACCAACATTGGCACATGTGGTGGTGTATGTGAAAGGATAAGAGGATTAATGGATGAGGAATGTGGGGATAATGGAGGAGATGGGATAGTGAATTTTGGGGCATAAGGACCCAAAACAGATTTGGGAGATGAAAGGGGTGTATGAATAACTTTTGGATTAGCAACTTTGGATTTTGTTATAGAATTTTCATTTGAAGGTATTGCATCTTTTTTCTTTGGGATCCACATGGTTTTGATTTTTGTTTTGGTGGGCCTTTGTGGCTGATGGGTTTGATTTAGATTTTGGATCTAATTTTTATTTTCATCACCATGTCTTTTAGAGGAGACATGGGGAGCTTTATATTTATTCAAATGTTTGGATTTATTCCATTTTGCTTTAGTATCCAAAGTGCTTTTGATAGAAATGGGATGGGTATGAGGAGATGGATGACATGGAGCAATGGAGGTAGGAGTATGGGGATTATGTGTAGATGGAGGATGTTTAGGTATGTGCCTTTGTTGATCCTGGTTATGGGATATGTGAGTGGGATGTTTATTATGGGTGGCATGGATAGGTGATGGATGGTTGAAAGGATCAATATGATGAGATGAAGGGGGTGATTTTGGGATATAAGGGCCCAAAATGGACTTAGTGGGTGGAGGGACATAAGGACCCAAGATGGATGGAGTAGATGAAGGATGGGAGATGGTGGATGGAGGGATGTAAGGTCCCAAAATGGATGGAGTAAATGATTGAGGAATATGGACGGTAGTTTTGAGGTGATACGATGGAGGAGGAATGGTAGCATATGATCCGGTGGAGTGATGGTAAGAGCCTATATTTCTTTTAGAAGAGGCTCGTTAAGGATGTCTAGAGGTTGTACCAACATCTTTAGATTGTGAGTCTTGGGAAATAGGTCCAAGACCTTGCATATAGATTTGTTCTTTGACTTGGATGGGCTCTAGAATACCTTGCTCATGAAGGCCTAAACCTTTTCCTTGGTAATTCTTGTTCTTAAGCATTTGATCCATGACAGAATTTTTGTTATTTAGGAAGAATGATGTGAGTCCATTATTAGGTGGAGGAGGATAGGTGGTGTATATGTTTTGTTCTTCTTCTGCAAAGAGACCACCATGGAAGAATGTGAGAGTACCAAGGGGATATATAAGCGGTGTGGGGATAATAGGTTTAGGAGATGGTGGAGGATCATCAGATGGAGATGAGGGAGTAGTAGATTATTGATTGGGATAGGGGGTTGGTAAGGGATCAAGAGAGGGATTAGTAGGTATGATAGGATCTGGATTTGTGGTAGCAGGTGATAAGGGCTCATGTGATGGAGATGGAGATGGAGATGGAGATAAGGGCTCATGAGAGAGAAGGGGATCATGGGATGAAATAGATGGGAGATTATGATCTTGAGATGGGCTAGATGGTTTGATAGGATTTTGATGTGAAAAAGGGGATATGCTAGCATGATTTGGATCAGGCTCTTGGAATGACTCATCTTATGTGGGTGGTATGATAATGGCATCTTGAAGGGACTCTTCAAGTGGGGGAGATGGAAGGATGAAGGATTCATGAAGTTCAAGGGAAGAGATACCGGTGATACAAGGAATGGAAGGAATGGATGGGACTTGTGTTTCATTACTAGGAATGGGAAGAGTGGATTGGATTTACATATTTGTGACAGGTTTGGAGGATCTAGGTGTAGGAGGAGTGGATTAGATTTGGTTATCTTCGGTGGGCTTGGTAGATCTCAGAGTAAGAGATGGGGGCTCATTGGATTCAGAGGATGTGATGGTTTTGACAGTTTGAGTGGTGTTAGGGGTGATAGCATCAATGATAATTATGGGATGGAGAGGGGTCTCATCATTAGTGACCATGGAGGATGGATTGGGATGGCATGGTTCCATGATTTCAAGTGGTGGAGTTGGCGATGTCTTCTTTGTCACAAGTCCTTGGAGAACTTTTGGAGTGAGAAACTTGCATACTCTAGGTTGAGATGGTGTGATAGGAATAGATGGAGGATTAGGGATTGGTGGAGGACTAGGATTATGGATTAGTGGCCTAGGGTGAGATGGAGGAATGGGATTGGATGTAAGACTAGGAGTAGATGGGGGATTAGGATTAGATGGAGGGTTAAAGTAGGGATATTGGTATGGTGAATTAAGATATGTGGATGGTGGATTAAGACAAGAGGATGCAGCTGGTAGATTGTAGTAAGGGTATTGGGATGGCGGATTAAGATGTGAAGACATGGATGTTGGATCAAGATAGAGAGATGCGAATGTTGGATTAGGGTAAGTTGATGGGGTTGATTGGTATGGAGGATTATGATAGTGTGACATGGGTGCAGGATTATGATAAGAGTATTGGGATGGTAGATTAGGATAAGAGGAAGGTGTAGATGAAGGATATGATAGATATGCAAATGAGGAAGATACTGGGCATCCCTTGTCAAAGATAGCATGAGTGTGATTAGGCATGGGTGAAGACATAACAGGATAGTTTGAAGGGGTGACTAGATTGTGGAAAGTGGGTGGAGAAAGCTTACTAGTGACGATAGCGTCAAGGGGATCTATGTCGTATACTTCTTGATCAACAAGACTTATGTTATTGTCATCGATGTAATTAGGGTTTTCCTTGAATACTATTGATGGAGGATAAGGGTTCATGATGATGAAAGGATAAAGAGGAAGGATCAAAGATTTCAAATGGAAATGAACTAAAGCTCAAGTTAGGATTTAGGTCAAGCTCAAATCAGGATTGGATTAAAGATCAGATCATGATGATTGATGATGTGATGGGATTGATTTTGATTTGATTATCAAAGGATGACTACGACACCGAATCTACCTCGAGATGGAAGTAGATTGATTGGGTCAAAGGTGATTGAATAAGGATGTGATTGGATTAGATTTGATAAGATCGATCGATTATTGATAAGATCGAATGATGGATCAGATAGGATGATTAGAGGGATTGGAAAACCTCATTTAGAGATTACCCTAGGTGACTTAGGACACTGATTGATCGTATTAAAGGATGAATGGATGATTACAGCACTGAATCCACCTTGAGATTGAAGGTCAATTGATTGGCCAATGATAATGATTAACTTAGGATAGATGATAATCCTAAGCAGATGTTGATGATGATGATCAATTCAGACACTTACGTCAATTTGGATAATAACCTAAAATAGAGTTCAAGGGAATTGGATGGGGAAACAATAAGGGATGTGTAACCTAGAGATGCTTGAGGATGATATATCGATACAATTCAGATGATGAATGAATGAGCTAAGTAGAATGTGGATGGACCAAAGCTCAGATTGGGATTAGATTAAAGCTTAGATTAGGATTGTATTGAAGAATATAATGTGATTGTTTCCACCAATCGGATTTGGGAACTAGATCTGTTTATTGTCTGTTTGCCAAATTTTTGCTGCAGAGGGGCAAATTTTCCCTCACAGAGGGGAAAATTTTCCCTTCTGGCATAAATTTTCCCTCACAGAGGGGCAAATTTTCCCTTCTAGGTCAAATCTGCCCTCATAAAGGGGCAAATTTTCCCTTCTATAGGGAAAATTTTCCTCACTATAGGACATATTTGCCCCACTGTAGGGAAAATTCACCCCACTACTTTTGGACTTTCTGAGTGGGTAAATGGGTTGTTAGAATGAAGAGACAGGTGATTGGAACAGGGTGTTAGATAATCAGATTGAGGAAATAGATGATTAGATTGGGAAAATGAATGATAGGGGTGGATGAACAAGCACTCAGAACTGGTAAACGATTGCTTAGAATGGATGACTGACTCTTAGGTCGTAGAAACGAGTAAACGATTGATTAGAAAGGATGAAAAACTCTTTGAATGAGGAGATGGATGCTTGGAATGGATGAAAGATTACTCAAAATGAGTAAACAGAGGATCGAAAGGGATGAGAGGATACTTGTCCAAATAGATGTTTGGAATGGCTAAACGAAGGTTTGGAATGGCTAAATGGAGGTTTGGAATGACTAAATAGAGGATTAGAATGATTAAACGGAGGTTTGGAATGATTAAACAGAGGTTTCAGAGGTTTAGAATGAAAAAATAGAGGTTTGGAATGATTAAACAGAGGTTTGGAACAATTAAACAATGGTTTAGAGGCTAAACAGAGCTAATTGGGGTGATTTTGACTATTCAGGAGGGCAAATTCGCCCAACTATAGTAAACAGGAGGGAAAATTCACCCCAATGTAGCAAATAGAAGGGAAAATTTTCCCCACTGCAGTAAACAGGGACTTGGTTTAGATGAAAATGACTCTGGCAAGGACTTAAAATGACAACAATAAGGCTAACTTGTCAAAAAAATTACTGGTTTCTCACAAGAAAGCACTTTCAAACAAGCACGATCCTACGATTAGTATTAAGGGTATGGCCAACAAAGTTCTTAATCTAGGATGCACAAGGTGTCTAGGGAGTCCTTGATATACTCTCGGTACATGAGGCACAACCATGAACACCAATCCATGACAAACGTGAGTCAGGAACCCCAATGAGATATTGAAGGGATCAGACCAACTCTTCACGTCTATCTAGGTATCACGCTAGCTTCGATGCTCTGCCAATTACGATGTGACTGGATTGGGGTACAGCTTTCACTCTCCCCCTTTGTATACCCCACTGGTACGCGAGGTTGGAATCATCCCTTAGGGTGATGAAATCCCCAAGCAGGTCCCTCTAGAAAGAAAGCACTAATCATTTCCAACTACTCTCTAGGCCCACACGAAGTGCAAGGGGAAAGTGAAAACAAACTAATGCCTCCTTTGGGTAACACAAAAAGATAAACACAATAGACAATATATATTACCTCCCCTAATTAAACTATGCTCCTAGATTAACGAAAAACAACAAGGATAGCTTTGGAATCCATGTAAATAGGTGGTCCTACAAGCAAACATTAATTGTTTTATCCTTCTTTCTTCGCCAATTACACAAGAATATGCTACAAAATGTTAACAAAAACACCAATATCCTTGCAAGAAACAATGTTAAGGGGTTAGAATTGGAAAACAACAAAAAACTAGAGCAAAAACTAAGCTAAAATGGTCGTTTTACCTCTCAAAATGTGTTGTTTTGGGGCATATCCACCCCTCTACGGTAACCAAGAGGGAAAATTTTCCCCACTGTAGTAACCAAGAGGGAAAATTCACCCCCTACAATGACCAGGAGGGCGTAGTCACTCCTCTACAAAAAATTTGTTAGAAAAATAATATGGAAGAGAACGTATCTTCCCCTCTATAGCAAACTTGTTAGAACCATAATATGGAAGAGAACGTATTTGCCCCTCTGCAGCAAACTTGTTAGAAACAAAATATGGAAGAGGGTGTATCCACCCCACTGCAGCAAACTTGTTAGAAATAGAATATGGAAGAGGGCATATCTACCACGCTACAGAAAATTTGTTAGAAATAAAATATGGAAGAGGGTAAATCTGCCCCGCTGCAGCAAACTTGTTAGAAACAAGATATGGAAGAGGGCATAGTTTCCCTTCTGCAGTCAAATGGAGGGTGCAGTTACACTTTTGCACTATACAGGAGGGCACAGTTGAACTTCTACAATAGCAAGAGGGTGCAATTAAACTTTTGTAGTAGCAAAAGGGCGCAGTTGAACTTCTACAACAGCAAGAGGGCACAGTTGAACTTCTATAGCAGCAAGAGGGCACAATTGAACTTTTGTAGTAGTAAGAGGGAACAGCTGAACTTCTGCAGTAGCAGGAGGGCACAGTTGAACTTTTGCAGCAACAAGAGGGTGCAGTTGAAATTCTACAACAGCAAGAGGGTGTAGTTGAACTTCTACAGTGAACCAGAGGGCGTAGTTGCCTTCCTATAGTGAAATGTTAGCAAGCAAAATTCAAATCAGGGCGTAGTCACCCTTTTACAGTAAAATGTTAGAAAACAAAGTTTAATCAGGGGCATAGTCACCCTTCTACAGTAAAATATTAGCAAACAAAGTTTAATTAGGGCCGTAGTCGCCCTTTTGCAGTGAAACAGATGGTGTAATCACTTTTCTACAGTGAAACAGAGGGTGTAATCGTCCCTCTACAGTAACCAGGAGGGCATAGTCACCCCTCTGCAGTGACCAGGAGGGTGTAGTCACCCCTCTACATTGAACTAGAGGGTGTAGTCGCCCCTCTGCACTGAACCAGAGGGCGTAGTCGCCCCTCTGTAGCATACAAGAGGGCATAGTCACCCCTCTGCAGTGACTAGGAGGGCATAGTCATCCCTCTGTGACCTATTCCTATAAACAATCTCAACAACAACAAACATAAAATAGAGGAACCCATTTGTGGGTCCCATCAGGCATGCCAAAAATGTGATATCCTCAAGTTTTACCTATTCTAAATGTGTAAAAACCACTTCTTTGCAATGGAAAAACACAAAGGGACACCTCAAGATTATCCTAAGAAATGATAAAGCAAAGAAATAATTGAAAATGAAGATTATAAGACAATTATACCTTCTTTGCTACTGAAATTCCTTGGTTGGCCCTTGATTTTGAATGCTTGTGTGCTCCTTGGATGGCTAGATGCAAGATTGACAATATGACTAGATGCAAGTGCAAATGACTAAAATGGTTTGGCTAAATGAGTGAAATGCTTGTGATTTGAGTATTCAAAATGGCAGCATGTAGGTGCAAAATGACTAAGTGTTTTTTTAATGCCTTAGAGGGGGGTATTTATAGAGAAATTTGAATTCTCTAGAGATTTCAATGGTTGAGATTGAGCCACCAAGGCCAAGATGAAGGGATATGGTGAGTTGAGGACTCACAATCCCTCACATCTTGACATGTGGAATATGATATGGCCAAGGATGTGATGATGTGTAAGTGAGTTGGAATAAGGACAAGTGATGTGTAAGGACATGTACCTTGGAAGTACATTGGGAGATGAGAAGAATCTTGGGTGAATAAATGTGAATTAAAAATTTGCATGCTTGGAAGAATCCCATGGACAAGACAAGGTTCCAAAAATGGAAGCACTTGTCCACATGTGACTTGATGTGACAAGTCAAAGATTCTAGAAGATGCATGGGAAAAGGGGATTCTAGGAGGAATAAAAGTGAATTAAAAATTCACATGGGGAAGATAGGAGCCTTGGATGAATAAAAAGGAATTAAAAATTCCTTGGGGGATGGGGAGAGTTGACCAAGGTACTAATTAGGCTTAACTAATTAGTAATTGAAGATAATTAGATGATAATGAGGATTAGAAGCCAACTTACAAAAGTTGGAGGATGTGACACATCCTAATCAAGGATTAGGCATGTGCTCATCCCTAATGAAGAGATTAGGAGATGGATTAGGATTAAAGAAAAGTGATGTGACATGTGAGGAATTAAAGAAATGTCATATTTATTTAATTCATTTGATGAAAGGGGATTAAAGAGATAAGGTATTTAATTATTAACTAAATACCTTAGGGATTTGGCAGAATTAAGGGTATTAATTAAATAACAGTAATATTACTTAATTAATGCAAGTAATAGGATGTTTAGATGAAAGGGGATACATTTGGATAAATTAAGTGTCCAAATTTAGGTGTCTACAGCATCTTAGGACCTACTATGATACTATCTTCTAGTTTGTCCCAAATGATGGGAGTGTGGCACTTTCACCCATATAGGGCCTCAAAAGGTACCATACCTAAGGATGCATGATGGGAATTGTTATAAGAAAATTCTACTAGTGGTAGATACTCTTCACATTTATATTACTGATCCATATAGTACATCCAAAGGATATCTTCTACTACCTAATTCACCCTCTCAGTTTGACCATCAGTCTTAGGATGATAGGATGAACAGAAGTTTAGTTTAGTCCCCAATGTTGCATTCAAGGTTGTCCAGAACCTTGATTTCATCCAGGTATCTCTATCAAATATAATGATTTCTGGCACTCCATGTAAGCGGAAGATCTCCTAGAATAATTTCTTGGCCAAGGTCAATGATCCATCCTTAAGATTCCCTAGAATAAAATTTTCCACCTTAGTCAACTTATCAAATACTACCAGAATGACATCCATCATATTTTTTCTTACTTAAAAGGGTAACCCCTATACAAATTCCATGTTGATCACTTGTCATTTGCACTCAGTTATATTATGAGGGTAAAGGATCCCTACTAGATGTGTGTGCTCATCCTTAACTCACTGACACTCCAAGCATCTGGCTATGTATTCCACTACGTCCTTCTTGAGTTTCGACCAATAATACAGGGTTTTCAATTATGTGATCATCTTTTTTACTTTGGGGTGTCTTGAATACTGTGCATTGTGGAATTCTTCTAGGACCAACTTCCTAAGCTCTCTAGAGTCTAGAATATACATCCACCTTTGGTATCTTAAGATACCATCCAATTCAAATTCATACCCATTGAACTGATGGTTTGACAGATTTTCTTCTAAATCCTTTTTCACCCTTTCATAATTCTCATCTCCTTGCATGTGTTGCATCACTTGCTGACTTAAATTAGATCTTGTAGAAGTCATGTCTTCTAGATGTCTTCTTCTACTAAGAGCATCTACCACTCTATTCTCCTTTCCTTTTATATACTCAATTTTTAAGTCATACTCGCTAAGGAATTCTATCCATTTCCTTTGTCATGCATTGAGGTTTGGTTGAGTGAAGATGTACCTTAATCCCAAGTGATTTGTTTTGAGCTCAAATGGTTTCCCCAAAGATAATTCCTCCAAATCTATGAGCTCTAGATCATGTGGTACATAATTTACTCCATGTTGTTTTAGCTTCCTAGACTCAAATTCCACCACTTGTCCTCCTTGTATTAACACTACTCCTACTCTATCTCCTAAAGCATCTGTGATCACTGAGAATTGACCATTTGGATCAGGTATAGTTAGCACCAGAGCTTTTGTGAGCTTCTCATTTAGGAGTTGGAAATCCTATTCACACTTCTCAGTCCACTCAAACCTCTTTCTTTTCTTTTGAAGAGATGTTATTAGGGCTGAAATTTGAGAGAATTCTTACACAATTTTTTTGTAATAACTGGAAAGACCCATAAAGCTTCACACCTCCATCACATTCTAAGGTGCCAATCATTCCACGATTTCCTTTATCTTCTCAAGATCCACATAGACTCTCTCAAATGTAATAATGTGGCATAAGTAGTGCACCCTATCTTGATAAAACAAACACTTGGATAGCTTTCCAAAAAGATTATTTTCCCTCAGACACTACAATACTATCCTCAAGTGTTGATCATGTTCCTCAATAGACTTGGAATAAACCAAAATTTCATCAATAAATATTAGGAAAAAATCATCCAAATAGTCTCAGAACACATTGTTCATAAGATTCATGAAAGTTGTGGGTGCATTGGTCAATCCAAATGGTACAACGGTGAACTCATAATGTCCATACTGAGTTTGGAAGGTCATCTTTGGAATATCCTATTTTGTTATCCTAAACTGATGGTAACAAGATCTTGGATCTATTTTTGAGAATACCATCACTCCCTTCATCTAACCAAATAATTCATCAAACATTGAAAGGGGATATCGGTTCTTGATGGTCACCTTGTTCAACATTTGATAATCAATACACAAACACAAGTTTCCATCCTTTTTCACAAAGATAATGGGTGCTCCCCACAGTGACACACTAGGCCTAATAAGCCCCTTGTGTATCATCTCATGTAACTAGGCTTTCAATTCATAAATATCAGTAGTGGTCATCTTGTACGGGGCCTTAGACAAAGGCTTAGCTCCCAAAACTATATCAATGGAGAAGTTGAATTCTCACTTTGGAGGCATCTCGATGAGATCTTTAGGGAACACATCCTAGAATTCCCTAAGAAATGTATAATCATTAAGGTATGGTTTCTCATATTCAACTTCACTAACATGCACAACATATATAACACAACCCTTCCTCTGATCCCTCTTGAGTTGCATAGCTGAAATTTTCCTAAGGGCCAAGGGTCTATGTACCATATGCATCTCCATCAAGTACCCATAGTCATCCAAAAAAATCACCATCTTATCCTCATAATTTACAATAGCTTTATGCTCAATTAACCAATTAATTCCCAAGATTACATTATAGGACCCTAGAGGTGCCACGTAAAGGTTAACTTGGGTCAAGAAGTTGGGGAGTTCTAACTCGCTACAAAAAAAATCATGAATCTACTTCCCACTCTACTCGATTTCCATACTGAACTGACCATGAGTTTTTCATATGGCCAAGCCTAATGGGAAGCTTAGGAATCATCCTAGGGTCTTTGAAACACTCAGTAGCTCCAATTTCTATCAAAATAGAAATAGTTCAACCATAGAGCTTACTCACTAGTCATATTAGAGAAGCCTAGTACTCTACTTGCCTGTTATCCACCACTGCATGGATCTTGTCTTGTGTGGACTACTATTGATTTCCTTCCTTTTGTGACTTTTATTTTTGAGGTAAACTAGACACATAATGATCTCCCCCACAAGTGTAACACATGTCACGTGGTCCTTTTTGACCTCCTGACCTATCCTCTTTTGAATTCCTCTGGCTATTGTCAAAGTTGTTGTTGCCCCTATTATCCCTTTTGTTTCTTCTGCTTTGGTCGCCTTCTTCCTTTTGGAGAGGGTCACTTTCTCTTTTTATATTTTTGATCGATGGGTCTTATTCTCCTTCTATCCACCATCCTTTCGAAACTTCTTATTTTTTATCAAGGCTTGAAGTTTGATCCCTTGTGAATATTAGACAACTATTGCATCTTCTGCTCTTGCTTAATGGAATTCTCAAAAGATTCTTCCATTGTAAGGGGATTGTGGAGGTCCACCTCAGCTCTAATGTAGGTTCTCAATCCCAAAATAAGCTTCCAAATCTAAAACCACTCATCAGATTAGTACTGTGGCACATACTTGAGCAAGTTGGTAAACTTCCCCTAATATTGAACAACTGTTAGACCACACTAGGTCAGATTTTGAAATTTAGTCATCCTTTTGTCAAAGAAAAGTTGTGGTAGCCACCTATTCTTTAAATATTGGAGGAAAACCTCCCAAGTAATCTCCTCTATCAGAAATCTCCCTTCTTCATTCTCATTGTCCCACCAAGTGGCTAGATCCCTAGATAATTGATATGTAGCCCAAGTAGCCTTGGTTTGGTCAAATAGGTTGTGAAACCCAAAGTATTTTCCATCTCTATGATCCAGGCCTCAGCTCCATCTATGATGGTGTTGCCATCAAATTTTGGTGGTGCTACCTTTTTAAGATCTTTTCCGAATTCTTCCTCAATTAGACCCCGATTAAGATCCCCTTGGGCTCTTTCTCCTTGGTCAGGTAACTCATTCCTAATATTTTTATCTTCTTGCACCCCTTGTACCTCTTGTTCCAAATGGTCCATTTGGGTTTCTTGTCAGTTCAAAAGTTCTAGGATTTGGTCTAGTCTCTTTCTTGGCCCATTTTCCTATCTGTTACTGCCTGCATCTTGTCTGGCGGTCACCATAATGACTCACTCTCGGCCTGCATTATATTTGCATTTAGTATTCCTCAAAAAAAGGTTTTAAAATGATCTATAGAATTTACACAATACTATAATCACATGTAATCCAAAAGAGATATACACATTCATTCATATCCAAACAAGTCTTCAAGTTTCGTGCTCTTGATCAACAAAAACAAAAAAGACTTTCTTTATTTATATTAAATATGGATCTATGATAATCCTTATTTACAAGCATTTTTCCATTCTAAGCAATTCCCTCATTATTCAGGACATTCCTCTTGATCCTCATCTAAATTTACTTCATCCCTCTTGGGTGAGGCAAGATGTGCATGCAAGCACTACTTCTCCTCTTTAGTCAATTGTGGTGCAATAGGTCCATATTTTATTGGCCAATCTCTAAATGCAGAGGGTTTCTTAGCCTTAGGAATTCATTTAGACTCATAAATATGTTTGTATATCTCCAGCTTGAGATGTGTGAGGGAATTTTCTAGAGTTTTATCATTAGGAATCTTGAGTTGGTTCTTGGGTTTGGAATTTTCTTCAATAACAACTAGCTTCTTTGAAGCCCTAATAGTCTTTATTTTATTTCTTCTTGACTTAATTCTTCTCATTTCCTGCAACCATTTCAGATTGGTTATTGTCTAGGTAACTCAAATCCAATTAAGGGTCTACCATTCCCTAGTTCATCCATTGTGGGCTCATAGGCCTAGAGCTGAACCTTGAGCTCTGGCACCTACACCTCATCCTCCATTTTTTATCATTTGATGAAAATTAGGTTGGATAGCAGGTTAGAATGATTCTTCTAAGTATTTTCATCTTTAATAAGGCCTAACAAGACCATTAAGTATGTTTTAGGTTGACTTTTTTAATTTTTGGAGTCAAAATGTGAAATATTGCAATCTTGCACTAAATGTTGTCTTTGTAGCCTTTGAAGGAAAATACTTAAATTTGTATCTAAATGTGAAATATTGGAGTTTCAATGATGTAATAAGGTTGTTTCAAGGTCATTTGAGTGGTTTTGGAGGTCATAGGTGTTAGGATTTCAAAATTGCTTCAAAGGTGCAATGTTGTCATAATGCAATTTGTTGTAATCTCATCATTAAAGTTGTAAACACCTTAACCAACGGCTCCCTCATTCAAAAAATAGTTGAGGGCCATTGGAAATGGTTTCTTCAAGTTTATAAAGCCTCCTTTTTGTTGAGGCATGGTTTTTGGTTGAGCTTTTGGAGATTTGAATGCAAATAAACTTTTTTTTTCTATTTTTTCCTACATTTTCATTGTTATTGTGCTTGGTACGGACAGTGACATCACTGTACAGGATCCAAGTGTTCATGGTTTGATAGAGGGAAGAGTAAGATTTATTTTGGTAGTGATTTGACTTAATTTCATCAAGTCTTAACAAAGTTACATCAATTTTTTTGTAAGAGGGTCTGGAACTCTACCAAACCAGGTTTTGGTCTCAAAAATGGTTGTAATTCCCATTTCCATCATGGGAAAAATATTATTTTTGGTGGAATGATATGTTTAGGACTTCTCTTCATGTTTCAATTGGTTTCAAAGGTAAATATGGAGTTTTGTGTGAGTTATTTGATGCCCTAGGTCTGGTTTTTCCTTGTAACAAGCCTAAAAATGTCCATTTGAATGCACTTCTTGTTGATTTCAGAGCATTTGAGTAATAATGATGGATATAATTTGTGGAAAGGGTCTTGGGAAGATTTTTGGAACTTTTTTAAGGCTTTAGGGGTGTTGGGTTGTGCCTTGGCAAGTCAAAACCTTTCTTATACAGGTCTAATTAAGCCTTTTTGTGGATTGAAAATCATTCTTTTGATTCATTTGTTGTTAGTGTTTGGTCTAGCATATTTGGAAACTTATAGGGGTTGGTGATAGATGTCTAAAATCAAGTTCCTTTATCTGGTTAATGCATTTAACAAGTTTTTATCATGACTGTCCTGGTTTGTTAATGTCACAAGGTTGCATGGGCTCGTATGGAAGCAATGGGAGAATGGGTGTTTCAAAATGCAAAGTTAGATTATTTGATCATGTTTTTTCATGTTAAGAGTGATCAAAGCATTCCCAAGTCTTGTAGACATGTTTGGATTGACAGCCTAGTTGGGTGGTTAAGTTGCCTTGTTGAAAGGAATAGTGAAATTGATGTGTGCACATAGAGTATTTGAGAGAAGCTAATGAAAAAGGAGTTCCTTTCCCTACCACTCTGCATCATAGGCCTAGAGCTGAATCTTGAGCTTTGATACCAAGTGTAACATGCCCAACTAAATTTTCCTCAATAAATTAAAGAGTGACAATATGAATATAAAATTTATGGAATAAATCCCATAGCTATTTCTATTTAGCAATTTCATGTCCATAAATATTTTTAAAAAATTGAATATATATTCATGTCCAAATTTCAATAATTTATTTACAAATTTTGACTTGGAATTCCATGCCTCAAATTCAATACATCAATTACATTATTTACATCAATTACAACAATGATACTAGTACATAAATAGGATTCCAATAAAATTCCTTTGATAGATTGCCTCCACTGGTGGATGAGAACATGGTTGAGGTGCTTTTTCACCCAACCACAAAGAATTGCTTCCTCGAAATTCTTCAATATGTTGAAGAATTCCTGACCCTACACAGAACACATAGCAAGAGATACAGTTTGCAAGGTCGAATTTGTGTGTGCCTCACTACGTGCATTTCTATCTATTTTTACTATATACAAGTTCCATGTTAGGTATTTTAAGAAAAATAAAGAGAGGATAAATAACAAATAGTTAGTTCCATAATTAAAATGACTGCAAAGCTTGTCCAAGCTCATGCTACATAAAATGCAACTCAAATTAGATTTGGAAAAGAAAATCTACACTCTCTGGCACCCATTCTCAAAAGGAAAGCTTCATCATGACAAGGGGTATCCCTCCCTTTTAGACCATCTATTAGCATCATATATTAGTGTTATATATTCTACCATGTACTTCACATATCATTCTATATTTAAGTCATCAAAAAATATTCCATCTAATTCTGGTATAACCATTCATCTAATCATCATACTTCTATATTATATTAAGTTTTGTAATGCAATTAAATACTATTCTATTTCAACAGTTCTTTTCCTTGCAAATAAAACTAACAATCATAGTTAAGAGTATTTCAAGATGAAATCAGAAGGTATACCACATGTATGTGCACGTGCATAAATGAAACATTTATGCAGTACACATATATACCTGAAAAATAAACACTATTTTTGGAATGTGTATACATTTTGAATTCTAAAGAAATTCTACCTTACATTCAGGTTTTCCATATTCAAAAGAAAAGAAAAAGAGATTGTCAATTTCATTCAGAATTTCATTGATCTCTTAATAACAACTAAATTTATCTCAATTTTAAGGAATCATTAATACAATAGTCACTTGACTCGTATGAATCATGGATGAATTACATAATCAAGATATTCTATTTAGTAAATAAAATAGTTTGAACATAACAAAATATCCATCAATTTGTGACATTATAATGTTCTATGAAATTTCTATTTTCCAATAATATATGTAATCACATAACTTTCAGTTTTACATTTTTCACAATATCATTCATTCAAAGATCAATCCATTATGATGTTGTTTCTCTATGTTCTAACAGTGACAGTATTACACATAAGGGTACTAATATACATGATATCGCATAATAGATAACATGGTGTTGGTTGCCACCAATTATCTTCAATTACCATTTGCTTCAAATCCATGGTTTGGTCGACCATATGTAATGGCATATTTTATAAGAATAGAGTATTATCATTCTTTGGCCATGGATAATAAATGACAGCATACCCATGTATATCTATATCTATATCTATAAACATTTCAATGTACAGAGGTGATGAAAAATATTCATGCAACTATAGCATGAGATGGTCAAACACTAGGGGTTCGACATAGAATCATGCATTGTTATTATGCACCATTTTTTTAATCGAGGCTTGAAGTTTGATCCCTTGCGAAGATTGGACAATTGTTGAAACTTTTTCTCTTGTTTAATGGGCTTTTCAAAAGCTTTTTCCATCATAAGGGGATTGTGGAGGTACACCTTAGCTCCAATCTAGGGTCTCAATCCCAAAATAAACTTCCAAATCTAAAACCACCCATCGGATTGGTACTGCAGAACATACTTTAGTAAGTTGGTAAACTTCTCCTAATACTAAACCACTTTTAGGCCACCCTAGGTTAGATTTTGAAATCCAATCATCTTTTTTTCAAATAAAAGTTGTGGTAGCCACCTCTTCTTTAAAGATTGGAGGAAAACCTCCCAAGTAATCTCCTCTGGCAAAAAATCTTCGTTCTACCTTCTCGTTTTCCCACCAAGTGGCTAGCTCTCTAGATAATTGATATATAGCCCAAGTAGCCTTGGTTTGGTTAGACAAGTTGTGAAACCCAAAGTATTTTTCCATCTCGATGATCCAGGCCTCAACTCCATCTCTGATGGTGTTGCCATTGAATTTTGGTGGTGCTACCTTTTTAAGATCTTTTCCCAATTCTTCCTCAATTTGACCCTGATTAAGATCCCCTTGGGCTCTTTCTCCTTGGTTAGGTAATGCATTCCTAAGATTTTTATCTTCCCGCACCCCTCATACCTCTTCTTCCAAATGGTCCATTTGGGTTTCTTGCTAGTTCAAAAGTTCTAGGATTTGGCCTAGTCTCTTGCTTGGCCCATTGTCATTTCCTCTACTGTCATCTTCTCTGGTGGTCACCATAATGACTCACTCTTGACCTATGTCACAGTTGCATTTAGCATTCCTCAAAACAAGGTTTTACATTGATTTATAACATCTACACAATACTATAATCACAACATGTAATCCAAAAGAGATATACATGTTCATTCACATCCAAACAAGTCTTCAAGTTTCGTGCTCTTGATCAACAATAAAAAAAAGACTTTCTTTATTTATATTAAATATGGATTTACACTAATCCTTATTTACAAGAGCTTTTCCATTCTAAGTTGTTCCCTCATTATCAAAAATAGGGCATTCCTCTAGATCCTCATTTGAATTTACATCATCCCTCTTGGGTGAGGTAGGACATGTTTCCAGGCACTCCTTCTCCTCTTTATTCAATACTGGTGCACTAGGTCCACATCCTATTGGCCAATCTCTAAATGCGGAGGGTTTCTTAGCCTTAGAATTTTTTTTAGACTCCTTAATTTTTTTTCTCTCTCTGACTTGGGATGTGTGAGGGCATTTGCTAGAGTTTCATCACTAGGAATCTTGGGTTGGTTCTTGGGTTTGGGATTTTCTTCAATAATGACTGGCTTCTTCAAAGCCCTAATGGTCTTTCCCTTCTTTCTTCCTGACTTGGACCTTCCCATTTCTTGCAACCATTTTAGATTGGTTATTCTCTAGGTAACTCAAATCCAATTAAGGTTCTACCATTCTCTAGTTCATCCATTGTGGGCTCATAGGCCTAGAGATGAACCTTGAGCTCATACCAAATGTAACATGCCCAACTAAATTTTCCTCAATAAATTAAAGAGTGACAATATGAATATAAATTTTATAGCATAAATCCCATAGCTATTTCTATTTAGCAATTTCATGTCCATAAATAAATAAAAAATGAATATATATTCGTTTCCAAATGTCAATAATCAATTTACAAAGTTTGACTTGGCATTCCATGCCTCAAATTCAATACATCAATTACAACTATGATACTAGTACATAAAAAGGATTCCAATAAAATTCCTTTGATAGATCGTCTCCACTGGTGGATGAGAACATGGTTGAGGTGATTTTCCACCCAACCATGAAGCATTGCTTCCTCGAAATTCTTCAATCTGATGAAGAATGTCTGACCCTGCATGGAACACTTAGCAATAGATATAGTTTACAAGGTGGAATTTGTGTGTTCCTAGCTACATGCATTTCTATCTATTGTTAGTATATACAAGTTCCATGTTAGGTATTTTAAGAAAAATAAAGAGATGATAAATACAAATAGTTAGCTCCATAATTAAAATGATTGCAAAGCTTGGCCATGCTCATGCTACATAAAATGCAACTCAAATTAGATTTGGAAAAGAAAATCTACACTCTCTGGCATCCATTCTTGGAAGGAAAGCTTCATCATTTATACCATCTATTAGCATCCTATTTTAGTGTGTTATAGTCTACCATGTACTTCACATATCATTCTATATTTAAGTCATCAACAAATATTCCATCTAATTCTGCTATAACCATTCATCTAATCATCATACTTCTATATTCTATTAAGTTTTGTAATGCAATTCAACATTGTTCTATTTCAACAGTTCTTGTCCTTGCAAACAAAATTAACAATCATAGTTAAGAGTATTTCAAGATGAAATCAAAAGGTATACCATGTGTATGTGCACGTGCATAAATGAAACATTTATGCAGTACACATATATGCCTATTAAATAAACACTATTTTTGGAATATGTGTATATATTTTGAATTCTAAAAAAAATCTACCTTACGTTTAGGTTTTCCATATTCAAAAGAAAAGAAAAAGAGAGTGTCAATTTCGTTCAAAATTTTCGTTGATCTCTTAATAACAACTAAATTTATCTCAGTTACAAGGAATCATTAATATAACAGTCACTTGACTCATATGAATCATGGATGAATTACATAATCAAGAATATTCTATTCAGTAAATAAAATAGTTTGAACATAATAAAATATCCATCAATCTATGACATTATAATGTTCTTTGAAATTTATCTTTTCCACTAATATATGTAATCACATAACTTTTAGTTTTTTTATTTTTCACAATATCATTCATTCGAAGATCAATCTATTATGATGTTGGTTCTCTTTGTTCTAATAGTGATAGTATTACACATAAGGATACCGATATACATGATATCTCATAACCGATAACATGGTATCAATCACCATTAATTATCTTTAATTACCATTTGTTTCAAATCCATGGTTTGATCAACCATATGTAAAGGCATATTTTGTAAGAACAGGGTATTATCATTATTTTTCCATGGATAATAAATGAAAGCATACCCATGTCTAAATATTGGAATGTTGAGCACAAAAAATCATGTATATCAAATAAAATGAGTATCTAAAATATATAATGAGTGTCTTGCATATAAAGGAAAGATAGATTAGGTAGGAAGGTAGGACTAAATATCTAGCTACCCCTCCAAATTTATAACACATTCTAGTTCATATTACAAGTGTGAGAACATGTGTAGTTTTGCATGATATAGGTGTCTCAATAGGTGATCATGTGTCTAAACCACATGAAGTGAGATAAAAACTAAAAATTCCATAAGTGGAGACTGAACAAGTATGAATGGGTCAAATAAAGATTGATATGCTAGCTACTTTGATAGTGACCCTATTTACACTAACACCACTACTTAAGTGTAACTTAGTGAGGATAAATACAATGATGATGTATCTTGACTACTAGGCCATACTAGGCATCCATGTATAAATTTCTCATAAATGGAGTAAATGAGAAAAATTCATAGGAAAAAACACCTCTCCAAAAGAGAATGTACAAGTGAAGAAGATAGAAGATATAAAAAAGGGATCATCATGATCCCCCAATTACTTATTCTATCATAATTTACAATAAATTCTCCCCCATATGAAAGAAAAGAGAGAAGTTATATGTGAACCCCCAAAAGATGAGTGTTGCAAGTATATGCAGTTGGTGTTGTCATTGATGTCAACAAGATTTGGTGTTGTCATTGGTGTCAACTATAGGAGTTTTTTGCAAAGATGTGCAGTTGATATTGAGTTGGTGTTGTCTTTGATGATGCTTTGTTTGGTTGTATTATGTTGTCATTAGTAAGATATTGGTCTCAACCTCTAGTGTTGTTTTGATAAGCTTATTTTTATGGATGTATGGTTTGGTTTTTATGTTGCAGTTGGCTTGGTGGTGATAAGGAAGTACTGAATATGTTGATGATATGTTTTTGGTGCTTGGATTCCAAGTGCTTTTGATAAAATTGAATAAAAAGAGGAAAAAGTGTTTTGCAATGTGTTTTGTGTTGAATAGTAGTGTTATGGTTTTGCTTTGCAGTTCTTCTATGTTGAAGATCTACTTGTGTGATTTGAATATGTTGATTAGAGGTGTTCAAAGTTGTTTCATTCAGAATTTGGTGTGCTAGATCGATGTGCAGAGGAAGTTATGTTCACCAGTTTGTGAATTGTATATTGCAGAGGTGTATGGGAGAAATTTTCTCACTTCGCATTTTTTTTCAAAGTGGTTTCAGGTCTTATGGATCTAAAAGAATGATGATAGTGTATGTATCTTTCTTCAAATGAATTGTTTCATGGTTTGGTGCTTTGGAAGTCAGTCTCTTAAGTTACAATGTATGGCAGAATTATTTAAGTGTACTAGCTGTGTACATTCTTTAAGTGAAAGTTGTTGCGAAGGAATTTGTTGTATTTTAGGGTGTTTGTGGAATATTCTAGATCGTGTTCAATTTCTATGTGGTGTCTATGAGTCATCTTTAAATTTGAGGAATCATGTACTTAAGTGTTAATGGTGTTAATATAGGTTCAATCGACCTTGGGTGTTTACACTACATGTGAATTTGCTTAAATGTTTGTGGAAGTGTGGTGTGGCATGTACGAGTGGATTTAGCTCCTAGCTAAGGTGTGTTGTGGTCCACCTTCACTCCTTTCCACTACATGAATGTTTTGGTGCCAACTTAATTTGAATTTGCACAGTTGAGGTGCATAGCTGACCTTGGAGAATGTTTTCAAGGTTGAATATGGTATAACTAAGTGTTGAGTTGTTGAAGGATGTGAAGATACATGAGCATGATGTGAGTGATGTGAATTTTAGAGTTGGAGGATGTGAATTTGAGAAGTGCAGTGCAAGATTTCATGTGTTAGATTACTAAATGCAGTGCGAAGTGTTAGGAACTATTGCATTCAACCCACAATCTTATTCATTTCCTACATAACCCATGAGAGATAAACATGCATACAAGTAACCATAATGTATAGATAAAATATACAATCCACAAGATATACCCTGGGAAAACCCTCAAGAGGGAAAAACCCAGCCTCCAAAAGCATCCATACTCCATCATATTATTCAACAATAAAGTAATACAAGAGTTACAATTAATACCTCTAAAGCATCAATCCCTCCAATTCATTCCCATGTTTCCAAGCATGAATCAACACATCCCATTCCATGCTTCACAAATGCACTCCACAAGAAGACTCAATAATGACAGCCAACCCACTTAGCCAACCTAAACCACTTCACATGTGTTTGATTTTATAGACGCAAGCTGACACAAAATACAACTAGTGGTAAGGTGAAACCACATACCACAAAACCATGTGAATACAAGACCACTAACCCCTTATTTAATATTGGGTATGAAGACATCACATTATTTAATATTTCCCAAATATTAAATTATTATCACATGTCTTCCACACATTAAATAATAATACAATGTTACAATTCAAACATCAAGTGGTCCCCAAATAATTACCTAGTGTGATTAACCACACCAGCAAGGTGCATCACAACTAAATAATTATAATATTATAATAAATCATTTTATGCAATGGTGTACAAAACCATATCCCAACATTCTCCCACTTGTTGTATACATTGCATAAGGGATCAATGAATGAAATACATCATCATATCCATACATGAAATCACATGAATCTATTACATTCTCTCGTGCTTTATCAAGATACCTACAATAAGAACAAAGTGACCACCATCTCAAGCAAGAACTCCTCTCATCTTCCAACATTCCACCTATGGAAGAAAAGGAACATGCCAAGGTGAAGATGAACCAATCCATGAGCACAAGCATCAAATCCAAGTGATAAAAAAGGCTCTAACCAAGACATTTTCAATTGAAAAACCCACATGATCGGAAATAGCATCCACAACACATGATAATATATCCAACCATCCATACCTCCAAAGTATCAATAAATTAGTAAACCCATTCCAAGAAAATATGCAACCCATAAACCATAATCAAGCTATTTGTATCAAACATGTCAATGAAGAACATACATATCCAAGAACTCCCACTACATAGGTAATATCAAAGTATATCAAGTCTACCAATCAACACTATATCAAGGTGTGATAAGTAAATCAAAGCATGAAGTACCAAGACCAATAACAATGATCCACACATACAACCCAAAGAGTTGCATAATCTCTCGCATGTTGCCACCATTCTCCCCAAAACATGAACATGAACATCCAGGAAGGAACCATGAAGAGAGAAACTTGTAAAACATAATTTCCTCCTATGAACACCTCAAAAGTGTATTGTTGTGTCAAGTATGATCTCCTAAAAAACCCCAAATGAAAAGCCTCAACATCCATAACACCCAATCTCATAGATCAAGTACAACATATGAATCAATGTAACAATTCCAACATGGATGTAAGCCTCTCTAATCAAGAAGATAAAACTCAAAGTAACAATCCCCAATACTAGAAATCAGCCCATAAACCATCTCCCAATAATCCTCATCAAATAATAATATCATAAACTCAAATGCACAAGGAGATAACCATTCCATAACATCCCTCAAAATGAATCCTCCAGAACTAACTATCCATAGCTCAAGATCCATATCTATGAAAGATAAATCATATATAAACTCATGCTAAACTATCCTCAAATGAGTATCCATAATCAATCACCATGAATCAACTCAATCCCATGAAAATCAAAGCACAAAACATAACACATCTAAAATATATAATGGTAAAATACCTCTCAAATCATAAACTGTCGAGTAAACCAAGAGTGGGGAATGAGAATGCTCCTCCAAGATAACCAAGTCATCATGACTCACTCCAAGAAAAATCTCCTCTATTGATCCATCATGAACTCACGTCCATATCTAGGTGAAAGCTCCTCAGTCTTCTTGTTGAAACCTCCAAAGAATAATCATCTCAAGCAAATGTCTCTAAGCACAAGAGAATTCCAAGCATCACCTACATCTCTAAGTATCCATGAGCACCTATAACCAATCACTACATGCCAAACTCCAAATGCAACATAGCACCATCATGAAGTAATAATTTGAATGATCAATTTACTCAATACAAAGAGAACCACACATGATTAATGTCAAAGCTCCAACCACAAAATCAGGAACCTATCATGACAACATGATCCAACCATCTCCTCCTAGGAGATCCCATGAACCATAACATGCATACATCCTGGTATCAAGAGAACATGTAATATGTAAAACTCTAATCTGGAATCAAGAGTATATCATGGCATCATAACAAACACACTATAAACCAAAAAACCATATCTCCAATCGCATGAAGATAATCATACCTAATTATGCATCCATGTAACTGCCAACAATTCCCACTGAACCGTGATACGAGCTACACATGGCATCATGACAACCATCCTCTTCATGAATCTCATCTATGTCTACACACACTCAACTGAAATTTTAGTAACATATAAGTAAACCAAGAATTCCAAGCCAAGAAGATACATAAAACCACCAACAAAACATCACAAACCAATCCCACACCGCCAAATCATCAATATCAAAAGTTCCCACTAAAAGTGTATAACCAATGAATGTAACAAGCTATCATGACATTGTGATCAAACCACATGCTACAAGTCCCATCACCTGACTAATCAAGTACTCAAATCATCCATCCTCTCAATCCATAAATAACATACCAATGCACAAATGACCACAGACAAGGCCAACTAATGAAATTTGCAATAACAATGAATCAAACCTGGTAGATATAGACAATCCACATCTAAGTCATCCCACTACAACTGAATGGGTGATCAATCCATACAACTACATAACTTGTAGATCCAACCACTGAAACATGCAAACTCATCATCACATTAGTAACCTGCAAACCAATATATCAAAGAAGATAATCCTATAGACATCAAGACTCAAACACCAAATCAACCACAGATTTTATTTTCCAAACATGTCCATATATGAGTAATCATAGTCAAGGAACCAAATAAGCATCAAGAAGATAAAACCAATCTCCTAACATCAAACCATATCACCATCAAACACCACATACATGATCATGTCATTCCAATGCATCAAATATACCTACATACCCATGACACCATAATCGTAAACATCATTATACCTGCACTCAATTGTCACCCATACAAGACTCCATGTCTCAAACCATGTCCAACCATGTCCTCAAAATTGAAGATAACCTATGTACATGTCACCATCAAAGTCCCAACTCTGAAAATCACTTGTAAACCTGTACCTAGAAGCACCAATATGATAATCAACTATATCATCATAAATAACATATAAAAACATGTACTCGCTCAAGGTTTCACCTCTTGACTCTTCTGGATGCTCACACAATCACACCATGTATCTCAGGCACCTACAAGTGATCAAACAAGTACCAATCTCATACTAATCCTCAAATAATAAGAAAACTAAACTGCTATGTAGTACACTACAAATTCTCACCAATGCCTCTTCAAAATTGAAAATTTGAGTTTGTATGTAAAAGTTATGACCAAAACCATGCAAATGAGAACATCTGACTTCTAGGCTTTAAAAACATGTCAAAATAGAAAAATAAAGGAACCAAACCTATACTACTATGTAGTTCTTAGAACCATCTTTCCAATTACTACAAGAAATTGAAAATCTAATATCGTGGGTGAAAGTTATGCAAATTTTAAAAAACCTGCTAGAAAATGTCTAGTTAAGCCCCCTAGTGGCTCTATGGTGGTGCCCAAGCGATGGGCTGGCGGTCCGCCGAGCAGCAGCATAATATAAAATATGATTTAATTTTTATTTTAAAAAAATTCCATTGCCCCTTGTGGGTGGACCCGACCAATTATGAAACATGATTTTTTTTCATTTGAAATCTGGGACCTTTTAAATTATCAGGGGAATTGAAATAAATTTCATTTGTTTTAAAAGTTGATGGCAGTTTTATTTCCCCCTCCCCCCATCATGGGGCCGGCATACCCTATCGGACAAGGGTCACCAATGGTGGTACCCCTATCGACAAGGGTCAGACCACTCGGTAGTCTACAGGGCTGTCAGTCCCTACAAATCGTAAGGTACAGTGGTAGTGGTCGGTGGGACGGGGGGGTCCGACCCCCACCCATTTATCTTTTTTTTTTTATTTATTTAAAAAATTTCTAACATTTTTTTTCATTTTGTAGGTATTTAAAAAATTATTTTCAAAAGCCGGCCAAGCTTCTCAGGATTTTTGGAAATTGGGTTTTTTTTTTTAATAATTTCTTTTCTGCACATTTCAAATGGGCCTTTTACTTTAAAAAATCCTTTTTTTCAACTTTTCCAAAATAGGTCAAATTTTATTTCAAAATTCATCTCTCAACCAACCTAAATCCAACCATGATGTTCATTTTTGTCTCATGAGGTCATCTATGAAATTTCCCCTCCAAAATCCTCATATTCAAACTCAAACCAAGAAACCCTTTTTCACCCAAATTTGGAAAACTTCATATCTACAATAAACCCAACAAATCATGACAACCCAAAAGCCCAAATCTGGATACAAGCACCTACAACATGTGTTCCATATCTTGTAATTCCTCAAATGCTACATGCATGTCCATGGCTTCAACTTTGCAAAAACTCTCAAACTAGGGTTATAACAAAAATTCTTCAACCATGAAAGCATTGATACCACTTGTTAGGAAATATTGCATTCAACCCACAATCTTATTCATTTCCTACATAACCCATGAGAGATAAACATGCATACAAGTAACCATAATGCATAGATCAAATAGACAAGCCACAAGATAATACAAGATATACCCTGGAAAAACCCAGCCTCCAAAAGCTTCCATACTCCATCATATTATTCAGCAATAAAGAAATGCAAGAGTTACAATAAATACCTCTAAAGCATCAAGCCCCCCAATGTATTTCCATCTGTCCAAGCATGAATCCACACATCCCATGCCATGCTTCACAAATGCACTCCACAACAGGACTCAATAATGACAGCCAACCCACTCAACCAACCTAAACCACTACAAATGTGTTTGCTTTTATAGACACAAGCTCACACAAAATAAAACTAGTGGTAAGGTGAAACCATGTACCACAACCATGTGAATACAAAACCACTAACCCCTTTATTTAATATTGGGTACTTAGACGTCACTTTATTTAATATTTCCCTAATATTAAATTATTATCACATGTATCCTACACATTAAATAATAATAAAATGTTACAATTCAACGTCAAGTGGTCCCCAAACAATTACCTAGTGTGATTAACCACACTACCAAGGTGCATCACAACTAACTAATTAATTAATTAATTACAATATTATAATAAATCATTTTATGCAATGGTGTACACTACCATATCCCAACAAGAAGAAGGTGTCTAGAATTCTTCAGAAAGACTATGAATGTGTTGGTGATGTTGTGGTGGATTTCTCTATTGCTTTGAGATGGATTTCTCATTATAACACTCTTCTCTATCTTCTTTTCTATTATGGAAATGAGCCTTTGGTAGTGAGTTTTTATTTCTTTGTGAAGTGGGCCCTATTGTATTCGGTGTTTATATTACTTATACTATGATTTAATCCTCACCCTAATTTTTTCCATCTTGGGCTTTCCATGTAAATCTAGTGTTCCTTTGTGCATTGTGTTGATGTGTTTCATTTTCTATTATTTGCTTTCATGATAAATCACTTTAACAGATTAAGGGTTGATTGAATTAATGTGGATTTGAATGTTTGTTAGGGTTTTAAAGTTTTAAGGTACAACTGATTCACCCCCCCTCTTAGTTGTCTTGTGTATTCAACAATTGATATCAAAGCAAGGTTCCTTGGAAAAAATATTAACCGCTTGAGGTAGATTTGGGACAGCTCACAAGAAAGATGTTCCTATATTTGATGGATCATATTATGCATTCTGGAAAATGAGGATGGAAGGTTTTTTGGTTTCTCTTGAATTTGAAATATGGAGATCTATTGAAAGAGGATATACTGCTCCTGCAAATGGTCTAAGCACTAATGCTAAGGTCAAGGCCTATGAAAACAATGGTAAAGAAAGGTATGCTCTCTTAAGTGGACTTGCTAATTCTATATTAGTGAAAGTTATGAATCTGAAAACTACTAGAGAAATCTAGGTAAAGTTAGAAAGAATTTATGGAGATGATAAGATCAAGCAAGCTAAGATGTAGAATTTTAAGATCATGTTTGAGACCCTATGAATATCTGAAGATGAAAACATCACAAGCTACTTGCAGAAGGTGGGTGAAATTTTCAATGGCATCAAAGGTCTTGGTGGAGAACTGAAAGAAGAAGTGGTAAAGAAGGTACTTAGAACTCTTCCTATAAATTATAGTCATAAAGTTTCTACTATTGAATAATTACATAATTTGAATCCATATACCAAAGATTAGTTGTATGGTTCTTTAACTGCTTTTGAAATAAGATAATTTGGTACAAGTAATGCAAAATTTGAGATTGCTTTTAAGGATAGAAAATCAAAGAAGACTATGGAATCAGATCAGGACGATATTGATGATGTAGAAGCTAACCTTGTGAGAAGAATGAAAAAGGCTACTAGGAAGTATAGTGTTAAGCTTCCTTTCAAATGTTTTAGTTGTGGAAAGATAGGTCATTATTCTTCTACATGTCCATGAGCTTTGAATAACAAAAATAAGGAGAACAAAGGTAAAATGATTAAGAAAAATTATTATGTTAGAGAAGATGGAAGTATATATGATGATGAATCTGATTATGGAGATGACGGTGGTGGTGAATACTTGTTTGTGGCTTTAAAAGATGAATTTATTTTTTCTAACTCTAAGAGATGTGTGAAGGAAAGGGCTTTGAAATCAAGTGTTAAAACTTAAGGAACTTTGATGTTTCTTTTTATGCTAGATAGGAGAACTACTAGATAATTAATAGTGGATGCTCTAATCATATGACCGGTGATAAGATTAATTTTGTTAAACTTGAAAAATATGGAGGACTTGTTAGGTTTGGTGATGATACATCTACTAAGATATGTGGAAAAGGTTCAATCGATTTTGATGGCAACCATAATACTGATGATGTTTACTATGTTAAGGGTTTAAGACATAACCTCTTGAGTGTTGGAAAAATGTGTAGCAAGGGATACAATCTTATGTTTTATGATGATGTCCATGACTTCAAAAAAGGCTCTAGAACTGTGATTATTGTTGGAAGAAAGACAAATGGAAATGTCTATCAGCTCAAAGGTGTTGATGGATATTGTTTCATGACTTAGATCAATGAGAGTTGGCTATGGAATAGAAGAAGGTGTCACAAAAATTTTGAGATCCTAGTGAGGATAAGTTTAGTTCAATTTATGAGATATTTTTCAAAGATTACAAAGCCTATGAATGTTTTATGTAAGGAATGTCAAATTGGAAAGAAAGCAAGAAGAAGTTTCAAAGTCAAAGAACAATCTTCTATCAGACTTTTGGAATTGGTGCATATAGATCTTTTTGGTCCTACTAAAGTAAGAAGTATTCAAGGTGACAAGTATTTCATGCTATTGATTGATGATTATTCTAGAATGGAATGGGTTACTTTTCTCAAATAAAAATCAAAAGCTCTAGATAATTTTAAAGCATTCAGATTTATGGTTGAGAATGAAATGGATATGAAAATTAAATGTTTGAGATCTGGAAGAGGTGGAGGGTTCACCTCCAATTATTTTAATATCTTTTGTGAGAATCATGGAATAAAGAGGTACTTATATGCCCCTAGGACTCCTTAGTAGAATGGAGTGGTTAAAAGAAAGAATAGGACTATTCAAGAAGCTGCAAGAACATTGATGAAAGAAGAAAATCTACCAAAATTCTACTAGAGAGAAGAAATTCATATTGTTGTTTATATACTTAATAGAGTACAAGCAAGGGAAAACATCCCAAAGACTCCTTAGGAGCTATGGTATGGAAAGATTCCTACTATCAAATACTTTAGAATGTTTGGAAGCAAATGCTATATCAGAAGTGATGAAGAGAACTAAGGAAAGTTTGATGAAAGTGATGTAGAGCATCATAACAAAACCTTCAACAACCTCATTTCATCAAGGAATTTCAATCCCAATCAAATCAGGAGAAGATCAAATTCTTAATTCACTTTATTTTTCCTCAAAACTCATAAAACTTTTGATTATTTGATTCTACAAGACTTCAAGACAACAAGTCAGTATTCCACTTCAACAAAACCATGTGCATTACCATCTTTACAAAATTCATTCACCATGCGCATTAGCATCTTTACAAAATTCATCAAGTTCTCAAACTCAGCAAACCACAACATGGTGCATCAAGAAATCACCATTATACTCATTCTCCAAGGCAACACATTATTCTTACCAATTAATAAACCTCTATAAGTCTCTAATTTCATTGTTTTGACAGATATATAACAAGAACAAGCAACCACACCTCTATTTACTCATACTTGTAGTCATACACCATACTTTCCCTTTAAGAGATCTTTGCTCAAATCATCAAATCCATCTAATCTTTTCAAAAAAATTATCCATACATAGAGACATCAATAATACCATTAGACTGACTGTTACCAAGCACTTAATGCCATTCTTTTTATTGTTTTAATAAAATCTTTGTTTTGAGCAGTCATTTCATCAAGTTCCTTTGTAAGTTTACAAACCCTTAATCAGGTAGATCCCACAAACCAGATTCATATTCTAAGAACCAAGACATATTTAGAGACCCTTTAACACCCTCATCAACATAAGAAAATCTTTCAATGATTTTTTTGAAAGAAACTATCAGATTCTTTGACTGTACGCATGAAAAGGCTACTAGATTAAGCCTTTTTTCAAAGTGGCTACTATCAAATCAACTCCCAGTCACTCAAAAAATTCAAACTATCATTTTTCATGTTACAAAACTCAAGATTCTTCTATTTTTAAGGGTGGAGAAACTTGAAATCACACTATTCTATCAAACCCTTTTTTATAGGGTGAAAACACCAAAAATGATGAGGGTTTCATGAATATCACCCTTACAAACCTCAAGCACTTCGAAAAATAGTTGAAACATGCTTCAATGTGTCTTCAAAATCTTTTGAAACCATCTCCATGGCCATGCACGTGCAGATTCTTCTTTTCCTTGCTTGAAACCTCCATTTTCAAGGGTAAAACTCAGAATTTGTTTTGAAAATAGCATCATATCATTGTGTTTTGCCTTCCATTGTCCTATCAATACAAAAAGACACCAAACACATAAAAATCCAATAATGACAACCCATCCCATTGACATATCATGCCTACATTGATGGGATGGAGACCTTATGCTCTAGAGGACTCTCAAACCCTGTTTTGAGGGTTTACTCAAGTATTGTTTCAAAACCTTCTAAAACTGTGTAAATCCTCTTTAAAACACTACTAACTGATGGATGATTCACTTCTTGATAAAGAAACAAAAAAATTATAAACCCTAGGCCCCAATACAATCCGTACAAGGGCTGGTAAAAGAAAGAAAAACACAAAATTTTGTAGAACAGAGCCTTTATTTCAAAAATTTGATTACAAGGATACAATAATTGATTTCTCCCATGCCCTTCAATTCCTTTTATAACTTTTTCCAACTGAGTAACTAACTTTCCATCAATTCAAAACTCTTAAACTACCTCATAACCCTTTGCATTCCTAATATCGTGCTCTTTTTTTGTATTTTTACATCATGACAACCTTTCCCACCTTTTAACAATATTTTTAAAAACTACTTATGTGACCACCTAAGGACCAATTGCATGATTTGAATACACTCAAATTTATCATTACATAGCCCTTATACTTGATTTTAGATTTAAACACACACACATTTGACAACTTATCCTTTTGAAGGCATTACATATTTTAGGTGCTCCTACACCAGCAAGGTCTGATGAAGGTATTTTCCTTGGATATTATACTAAAAGAAAAGCTTACCAATGCTGCAACAAGAGCCTAAGAAATATTGTTCAAAGTGCAAGTGTCAAGGTTGATGAAGATCCATAGAAGAATTTAGTGGTAATAGATGGATATGAATCAGATTAGTCTACTTGCAAAGAAGAAGAAAAAGCTAAGGAAAAAGGGATGTAGAATGAAGAGGAGGAAGCTTTGGAAAAGACTCCTAAAACTCCTAAGTATGTGCAAAAGAATCATTCTGAAGAACATATCATTGGTGATAAAAACAAAGGTGTACTAACAAGAAGGAAAGAAGTTGAAGAATAGGTAAATCTATGTTTACTTTTTGAAGTTGAACTGAAAAAAGTGATTGAAGCATGCACGGATGAGTATTGGATCAAGGCTATGGAAGAAGAATTAATGCAAATTGAGAAGAATTAAACTTGGGAACTTGTCCCAAGACTAGAAAACAAGAATGTGATTGGAACTAAGTGGGTATTCAGGAAAAAATTGAATGAGAATGGAGAAGTCGTAAGGAACACGGTAAGGCTTGTGTGTAAAGGCTAATCACAAGTAGAAGGAATAGACTTTGAGGAAATATTTTCTCCAATGGAAAGAATGGAAGCTATCAGGATGTTTTTTGCTTTTTCAGCACATAAAGATTTCAAATTTTATCAGATGGATGTGAATACTGCTTTCTTGAATGGTGAATTAGAAGAGGTATACATAGAACAATCAAAATAATTTCAATTATTAGATAAATTAGATATGGTCTACATATTGAAGAAGGAATTATATGGATTGAAGCAAGCTCCCAGACCTTGGTATGCAAGGTTGGATAGGTACTTTTTGCAGCAAGGATTCAATAAAGGTACCATATATAGCAATATCTACTTCAAAGTTGAAAAAGATCAAATCTTGATTGTGGTTATATGTGTTAATGAAATTATTTTTGGAGGAAATGAAGCTATGTGTAAAAGGTTTGCAGAGGAGAAGAAGAAATAATTTGAGATGTCTATGTTTGGGGAGATGCATTTCTTCCTTGGGCTACAAATCAATCAAACAAATAAAGGAATTTTCATTTCACAATCAAAATATGTCAAGGAAATGTTAAAGTTTGGAATGGAAGATTCTAAACCGATATGTACCCCTATGGTTATTGGTTGCAAGCTGAGAAAGAATGATGAATCTCCTAAAGCTAATTAGAGCAAGTGTAGATCAATGATTGAAGGACTGTTATATTTAACTGCTACTAGACCAAATAGCATGCATGAAATTTGTCTTGTGGCTAGATTTAAAGAAGATCCTAGAGAGTCACATGTTGTAGTAGTGAAGATGATATTCAAAATCTTGAAGGGCACTCCAGACTATGACTTGTGGTATCCAAAGGAAACTAATTTTATACTAAGTTCCTACAAAGATGTAGATTGGGCTAGTTGTGCAGATGACAGAAAAAGTACAAATGGTAGTGCATTCTTTCTTGGATGTAGATTGGTGTCATGGCTAAGCAAGAAACAAGATTCAATGTTTTTATTTGCTACAAAGGCATAATACATTGTATCACCATCTTGTTGCACACAAGTTTTGTTGATGAAGCAAACATTGAAGGATTTTAGAGTGGTATATGATGAACCAATTTCTATATTTTTTGATAATACAAGTGCTATCAAAATTTTAAAGAATATTTTAATGCATTCAAGGACAAAACATATCTCAATTTAGTATCACTTTTTGAGGGAGAAGGTTGTAAATAATTAAGTGAGGCTTGAATATTTTCCTATAAAGGATCAGGTTGTTGACATATTTACCAAGGCTCTTCCTAAGGATACTTTCGAGTATCTCCAAGAGAAGTTGGGGTTTATTTTCCCTCCTTCTTTGAATTAGATGCATAAGGGGATGCATCAGTCCAATTGATCTCAAGATTCATTCTTTTTTCTGGAATGATGTTGGTGGCTACCTCTCAGGGGGAGTAGGTAGTAGCATTTTTTGGCTATTGCAATCAAGATGAGTGATTGTTGTCATTTTGTAGTGGTTATTGATTGATATAGTTTGGTGTGTGATCCTAAAGGGGGGTATGCAAAGCAGTAAAGGAAAGGAAGTTGTAGAACAATTGATAGTGTATCTATCTTTCTTTAGATGAATTTATTCATGGTTTTGTGCTTTATAAATTAGTCTCTAGAGTTAAAATGTATGGAAAAAAAATTGATTGTATTGGGTGTGTGCATTCTTCAAGTGAATTTTTTTGTGAAGGAACTTGTTGGATTTTAGGATTTTTTTGGAATATTCTAGATCATGTTCAAGTGTTATGTGGTGTATCTGAGTTGTATTTGAATTTTAGGAAGCATGTATTTAAGTGTTAATGGTGTCAACACGGATTCAACCGACCTTGAGTGTTTACACTACATGCGAAGTTCCTTTAATGTTTGTGGAAGCATGGTGTGGCATGTATGAGTGGATTTAGGTCCTAGCTAAAGTCTGTTGTGGTCCACCTTCATTCCTTTCCACTGTGGGAATTTTTTGGTACCAACCTAATTTGAATTTTCATAGTTAAGGTGTATAGCTGACCTTGGAGAATGTTTTCAAGGTTGAAGATGGTATAAATAAGTGTTGATTTGTTAAAGGATGTGAATATATATGAGCATGATATGAGTGATGTGAATTGCAGAGTTGTAGGGTGTGAATTTGAGAAGTGCAATGTGAGCTTTCATGCATTAGATTACTGAATTAGTGAAAAAAATGTGTCTACAATTATTCAAAAAGACCACAAAGGTGTTGGTGATGTCATGGTGGATTTCTTTGTTGCTTTGAGATTGATTTCTCATTGCAACACTCTTCTATATCTTCTTTTCTATTTTAGTAGTGAACCTTTGGGCAGTGAGCCCTATTATATTCAATATTGATATTACTTATACTATGAGTTAATCCTCACCATTTTTTTTCCCATCTTGGGATTTCCATGTAAATCTAGTGTTCCTTTGTGCATTGTGTTGATGTGTTTCAGTTTTTGTTATTTTCTTTCATGATAAATCACTTTAACATATTAAGGGTTGATTGAATTAATGTGGATCTAAATTTTTGTGAGAGTTTTGAAGTTTTAAGGTACAACTAGTTCACCCCCCTCTCAGTTGTCTTAAGTATTCAACAATGAGAAGGAAATAACTTCATGCAAATAAATGCTCCCTCCCAAAATTTAGATAAGAAGAGAAATCATGTAGCCTCCCCTCAAAATTCCTCCTACATTATTGGTAGATGCTTGACACTAGATTCTAAATATGATGCATGAATGTTGAACAATATTTCTCCCCTTGGGAAGAAACAACACCACAAATGCATGCAAGATGAATTCCCATTCCAAATAGGAATATGTAGGAATAAATACAAATGTATATAAATTATACACATGATCCAAATACCTACATGATTTCCATGATGATGTCTTCAAATAATTCTCAAACGATTCATGTGAAAGTTGATATAGAATGGGATCCAAAGATATATGTTTGGGGATAACAATGTTGATGTGGCTATCATCAAAGAGAAGATGAATATCCTCAATAGTGTATTTCAAATATACAATTTAGGATTCTACAAAAATGAAGATATATCTAGTATAAATTTATCCCAATATTGTGTATATAAAAAATTGATATTGATTTCCTGGTAAATATAATTGTTGGAATCCATAGATGAGTCAATATTGGATTTGGATGTAGCAACAAGCATTGGAGGAGATGATATCTCAATGAAAGCCATGGGACTATATTTCTTATCCCCAAATAATGTTTATGTCTCACAATATATCTAAGTGAGACCATATAATTTTTTGTATGTGTTGGAACTAGATGATTAGGTAAAGGAATACCATCATTGAGAATAATTTGTTTCATCAATTTGATGATGAATATAATATTATGTTGTATATTTTTTATTCCAACAATATCCACACTTTATTGTTGGTTTATAATAAGGATTATGAAAAATACTCAAATGAAAGGGATTTAGTGTGAGAGACATGATCACATGAAAATCAAGATCAAAAGTAAAAACACCTAGATTACCCCCTTGATTTGATTATAGCTGAAATTAGGACCCTTAGAAAGATATGAAATAAATCTTATATTTTATAAAAGTGGCTATCCAAATCTTAATTTTACATACAAATTATTTGTAAAATTCTAATAGTTTTCAAAAATATTTTCCAAGTTTTTATAATTACGATGAAAGTAATTCCTTGTCAAAAAATTCACAAAACATTGAACTTAAAAGGCCACAAAATTAGTTAAAATGTTATATTTTTTAAAAATTTATTGTACCATTATGTCCATGACAAAACCATATTTCCATCAACTATAAATTTGTAAAAATTCAACTCCATGTTTGTAAGTTATAGTAAAAATAAAGCATTCCCCTTTTTGGCACTTTGTGGTCAATTAGCAATTAAATCAAACTTGGTTTTTATGATTGTTGGAAATATATGCCTCAATCTCATGGGCTGAAACCTCTAAGAGAGGCAAGTTGGTGTGACATGCTTTGGGTCTAGACGACTACCAGTTTGGATCTTATGGTTTGTACAGGTCACCGAGACAATGTTTAAGTCATGCCGAAGGAGCTTATCGTTGTGACTTGGGATAGTCGTTGTAACCCTATGTCGAGAGGAGATCTCTGGCCGATAGGCCATTCATATCGTATATTGGGGAGACCCTTGGTCGAAAGGATTACTTCGGTGTGAAGTCCTAGTGATAGCTAAAGTCTCACCGACAGCGTTGTTTGTTGAAGCCTTTGGGGAGAGTCTTGGGTGTTCAGTAAGAAGTCTTACCGATAGGAATGTCTCACCAATAGTATTCACTCGGGGTAACTCAAAGGTATCGGGAAGAAGTCTAAGTGACTAATGAAGGTCTCACCAATGGGGATACACTTGGAGTCTTCACGGTGACACAAAGACTTTGGTATGAAGTCTTAGCGATGGACAGAAGTCTTGCTGACTATTGTTTGGTGCTCGATATGACTTAAGACTTTGGAGTAACATCTCAGTGATAACAATATGTCTTGGTGATAGATGAGCACTTCAAAGTAACTTTGAACCTTGGTATGATCTCTTAGTGAAAGACGATTGTCTCACCGAATGGAAAACTCACATCTATGTGACTTTGAAGCTTCGGTATGATGTTTCACAGATAGTAATAAGTCTTGGTGATAGCGATACATGTGATGATTGTCGGTATGAGGTCTTGGTGACATGGCGAAGTCTAAGAAATAGCTCTCTGGACTCAATGTAACATCTTGGCAATAAGGATGACTCTTGGCGACATCGATGGTTAAGTCTTGTGGCATCAGGGAGACATGGTTAGTGTCTCACCAACATGCCAACACAGGTTGATTGCTTTGACCGAGAGAAGACCATCCTACGTGGTGAGTCTACGACCAATCAAAGAGGGCGAATGGGAACCGCTAGCAGTTGGACTATTGCATCCATTACTAAGAGGAAGCTTGACAGATAGGGGCATCATGGATTTACTCAGAAGTTGAAGATGATGTATTTTTTGATGGATCGACAATTTGTTGTGTGGTTGTATGATCAGTGGATGAATTCTATTTTGTGAAGACTGTAACGTGAATGTTCTATAACAAGGTTGTTCATGGCGAATGTTGTTGTAAACTAACATCAAAAAGATAAGTCAGAACTTTGTTTGTAATCTTTATTGTTGTAATACAAAGTGACTTCTCTTGGTGTGGTGGGTTTTTTCTCTAGTAAGGGTTTTCCCACGTATATCTGGTGCTCATATGTGTTTGTTTATTTCTTTGTTTCTGTTATCTCTTTCATGTACATCTTAATTGGACTGTAATTGTAAAAATTTAAAAGTGTCTCTACATTCTTCCCTGAGGTTTTGACATTAGGAGAGTTGCTTCCACATCTCACTTTCCTTTACAATGATGGTACTTTAAATTAAACTGATAGAAGATAACATTAATTTTTTATTTTAAAATAGCTAGATGACCATGTAATGAGATTTAGTAGCACTTGAGGAAGCCCAAATTGGGGTGATAAGAGGAAATTTAGATGGATATAGAGGCCAAATTTATGTGTTTATTCTTTATCCAAATCCAACTTCTTCTCTAGAAACTACTAGTCCTTAAACTACCTTGTTCATATATGTTGACTTCAACCAAAATTTTGGCTAGTTCACCATTGATAAAGAGAAGGGTATCTAGATTTATAACTATGATCCAAAAATATTTCAACAATGATGACAATATTGGAATCATTGAGGTGTTATTTTGGTAAACACTTTGACAACAACCACACCCACAAGATATATTCCTCACTCCTTATATAAATCATTTCCATCTCACAAAAAATCATGTACATGAAAATAGAGTGGAGTGAGAAGATTGATAGGAAAAAGGATACATGGGAGGGGCTTCAAGGTGGCCATTTTGGGAGCCTCCTATGGTGTTGGATTTCAACTCACACATCTAATGAAAATTAACCCTCTGGTCTTATTGTTCTACAACTATGATATTGCACAAAGGTGTTCAAGGGAATAGATATGAATAGAATAACATCAAAATATGAGGCAATCAATTTCTAAAAGGATGCAACACTAAATAATATAATCTCACAATGGCAACAAATATAGAATGGCATTGCATGTTTTTTGTCTTATCCTTTTACATATTTTTCTTCTACTATCATTAGCCACAAACTTTGTGGCCCTAAGAAAGCATACGATCGATACTTATATTTTAAAATATTCATGCAAAATCACCTTCAATACTAGTGAAAAGACCAAAAAGATCCCTAAACCTACAAGAATTTAATGGTGAATCCCTCCAAATAGGCTTATTTTATCCAAAAAATAATTTGTAACAAGAAGAATTTATCAAAAGAGAGATTGAGAGGGGGATATATGGCCCTCTACTAAAACAAATCAATTTTTTTATAAAAATTATATATAGTATATATCCATATGGATATTGTATGGTACCACAAGGTATAGTGAATAAAAAAATTGTAAAAAATCAAAGTTAAAAAATTTAACAAAATGAAAGACCATTCTTCATTTCTTAGATCTTGCAGACTCAATAATGATGTCCATGTGGATCCACAATGCTCTCTTGATAGGTTTGAGTACTAGATTAATTGAAATTTGGGAAGGAACTTTCTATGCATGGATCTAATACCATGTTGGATTAGCCAAGATCATAATGCAAGAACAAAGATAACTTTCACAAGTGAAAAATGAGAAAAAAAGCATGTCTATCTAATAAAATGAGAGTTTTACATATAAAGGAAAGAAAGAGGAAGTAAGAATTTAGCATTAAATGTCACTACCCCTCCAAATGTGTCACATATGTTGACTCATACGACAAGTGTGAGAGAATGTGTAAGTGTGTATGATAATGGTGTTTCAAGATGTGACTATATATGTCTCAAGCACATGAAGTGAGATAAAAACTAAAAATTCCCTAATTGGAGACTTAACAAGTGTGAATCGTTCAACCTAGAAAGATTTATATGCTAACTATTTTAATAATAACCCTATTTACACTAACATTAATTCTATAAGGTACTTATAAAACATTTGATTTGTTGTTACCTAACACTATTCTAAGTGGGTAGTCTAGAGAAAGATCAGTCTTAATAGCTTTTTTTAGATTCATGCTAAGATTTCTCCCATCATATTTCTCTCACATGATCCCATAATTCCTAAATCCTAGAATCTTAGTGATTATTCCTATTCCAATCAACCTACAATTCCTTAAATCAAAACTCCTATAAAGAGAAACCATATTGTTAATATCATATACAAATCATGCAATAAGTAGAATCATATTGTAGCAAAAAATAATTAATTATGTGATTCCATTATGTTAATCTATTATGACCATAAAACACTAAGTGCATTCATACATGTTTTCCACACATGTATATTACATTACAAAAAAAGGTCACAACTCTAAATCATCCATGTACACATGATAAAACAAATTAAATGATGCCAACCACCAAAGAGATACAAGAACACACCATCTATGATTAACAGGATCATATATATAAACATCAATATTTTAGTACAAAAATATTCATTATGGGAGACATGAGTTAAAAATTATGTGTAAAAAAATCCCCATGCAAGGAAGCAATGAAAAAATCTCTACAAATGCCAAAATCTCAAAAGGACCTCAAATCAACTATGAATACTTGATCTGTTAAGGCTTGCACTCCTTCATCTCTTATAATCTTCCATATATAATCATGCAATAATTGCATCCCTCTTAATAGTTTCTAGGAGGGGGTAGATGTCCAACCTTGTGTGTAGGAATAGGCTAGTGTCATACCCATGAATGAGTTGTCTATCAACTAACCCCCACCCCAACTATCTCTCATAGAAACATAACCTCTACCTTTAATGCTTCAATAGTACTCCTATGTATTATAATATTATGGTGTGTATGGGAGGAGGGAGAAAAGACATGTCAACCTATCATTACAATTATTCTTGTGTACAATAAGAGCACATCCCTCTCTCTCCTCATGACAATGACAATAAAATCTAGTGATGAGGTCCTAATCAAGCTCCACAATCCATATATAATACCTATGTCACCAAGTGTGAAACAAAATAATTTTATATCCTTGTTAGATCTTAAGATAATATAATTGATTATTTTTAGTTTTAAGCAAACTAAATCAATAAATCAAGAAGTGAGATACTCATGAGGATCTCCTACTTTCTAAAAGGGGTCAACCATTCATATTTTCTTATCTATCTATTGAGCTAGAGGAACAACCTATGATTTAAGTACAAAATCCTCTAATTCCTCCTCATCCTCCCCTTCCTCAAGATTATAATTATTATTGGATCCATCATTCTCTCAATCCTTACAACGAAAATTCATGAACCCCAACATACTCCTAGATGTCTTTGTCTTTGTTGGTAGGAGTCCCTAAAGTAAGAGGAGTCCATGGGGATTTTTCTTTCCCAACCTTTTGTTCCTCTTGAGTATACCCATAACATGAGGGAACTAGGGGTAGTTCCTTTATAAATTCATCCCCAAAATACTAGAGAACATGTTCTATAGGATATGTCTCTGCAAAACCATGTATATCCATCACACTAGTCACTCCTTTGCAATAGTCTCTCACCACTACATCTTTATGTATATTTTTGTAAGGATATATGATAATTCCAATATCTATCAAAGCTAGAGCCACATATGTGGCCATATCAAAGTGGCCTAATCTACACCATCTGATTTCCTTAGGAAGTGAAGGATCTCATCTAGGAATGAATCATTGGAAGGGCTTGATATGCTCTAATATACACACCATAACCAAAAAAGTATTATCGAATTTCAATTCCCCACAACATGTAATTTGAAAATTTTCATGGTGGACCAACACTAGGATGTCATCCACCCATGTGAAAACTCCAACCCATTCCACCTAGTTGATGATATTAGCCCATGAACACATAATAATATGTACCTTCTTACCCCTTGAAAATAAGGAAGAAATCAAGCCAAAGACTATTTACAAAGGAAAAATATCAAGTCTAGGAACTAAAGTTAGTTAAATACCCCTCCCATCTCTTGGTCTCTCATCACACATAAAATCAAACCAAGCTATTTTTTCATCCTCCAACTTCGACTCCTCATATGTCAATTTATCCCCCTAGATAGGAACACACAAAATCTATTGCAACTTGATAATATTAGTTGTCATTGATGTCAAAAGTGTGATGAAGATTATATTTGCTTCATGGTGTAAATTAGTATTGTAGTGTATGGATCATTTTGTTTCCTAAGTATGATGTAGAGGTGGGTACACATTTCTTAATGTGTTTTCAATATGTATAAATTGATATCTTTCCAATCCAGTGTACCACACTAAGTAACAAGTTGCAAAAGTTATGTCTAAAGCATTCATAGTGTAAACTCCAACACATAGTCACAGTATTTTGGTTTGCATCCTTCCACGATGCAATATTTAGTCTTGCAGTTCTAAAGTTAAGTTGATGGATATATAAATGTGCTATATCCAAGGTTTCATGTCATTACACCTTCTTTAGTGTAAGTTAGAATGTGGTTTGTGCTCTGGAAGTGAAAAGTGGATATAAAGGCTTGTTGGAATGCTTTGCATTCCTCCAGATGTAATTTTTTTTCCAAATGGATTTATGGACATACTTAGTGATGTCTAAAGAGTGTTGTATTTAATTTTCAAGTGGTTTGGTGCTCTGCAAGGTCAATTTTCAACTGACTAAGTGCTATAGTTGGTTTTGAATGCCTTATCTTCTATTGAACATATGTTTGAGTACTTTGTGATAGCAGAAGTTTGTGAAGATCAGTTGTATGAGTTTGTTTGGACACTAAACATGTCTCATAGTGTCTAAGGTGTGAATTACATGTAGATATTTCTTGTTTCGAGTACCGCACAAATGTTTTGAGCCAGTTTGTGAAGTTGTTTCGTTGTTGAGACCAACTAGAGTATGTTGGTGATGTGTGCCACTAATTCAAGATTGAGCAGAGTCTAAGAAGTGTTTGTATATGTTGTATGAGTCATTTTGACTCATATGGGATAAATGTAAATAATTTTTTATCATTTTTGTATACCACCAATAAAGATATAGGCCAGCATACTATAAGTTTTATAATTTCTTGTTTGTGGTTGATTGAATTTATATTTTGAAAGTGCACGAATGATATATATAGAAGATCAATGATGTGAAGAGAATTATGGAAGTGTGAAAATATGTATGAGTGTATGAGAAGAGTGTGACAAAAATTTCTATAGACCTAATGTGCAGAATTGATGACTATTGGTGGTTGAAGCAATAAATCATTCATCCTTCAATTGTTTATTTTTTAATTAAGGAGTAGTAGCTTCCTTGGGTTTTAGCCCCTAAAATAAATTTAGGGAGTAGTTTCTTCCTTGGGTTGTAGCCCAAAATCAAAGTTGTAAATTATTATTTACTTGTAAGGCTAGATTAGGATAGTAGCTCCTAGCAGCATTTCTAAGTGTGGTTTTTTCCCTATGGGGTTTTCCACATAAATCTAGTATTATTTGTGTTCTTGTGTGGTTTCTTGTCTTCTCTCTTGTTTTGATTAATTGGATGAATGCTTAATTATTATAACTTAACTTCAACAATCATTAATTAGGAACTAATTTTGAAGTATTACTGATTCACGCCCCCTCCCCTTAGTATTCTAGTGTGTTCAACAATTGGTATCAAAGCAAGGTTCCTTGATATAGCCTAACAATTGGGGTAGATCTTGTATTTGGAACACATGGGGAATGATGTAGTGCCCAAGAAGAAGAGTTCTCTAAAAGAAGACAATGTACATCATGAGGAGGAGGATGAATTTGAATTTGAATTCAATAAAGAAGATTTTCCAATGGATTATAAAGGAGAGCTCATTTCTACTCTAAATGATTTAGATGGAGAAAGAGAAAAGAATGAAGAAATTTAGAACAAACTTGAAAAATTAGAAAAAGCAATTGGTAAGTTGAAATTTAAAGTTGAAGAAGGTAAAATAACTATATATTTTTTGACTATCAAGGTCATTGATAAATCTATTGAATGCTTCAAGCTTGAAGAAGAGATTGTTTCGATGGGGAAAGAATTGGATAAAGAAAAAGACTATTTGGCAAAGGTATAAAGCTGAAAGGAGGTTCTAAAATTTTTGATGAGATAGTCGGCTCTCAAAATCCATCAAAAGAAAAATCTGGCCTTGGTTTTGAGAAAGGAAAAAATCCAATAACTAGTCCATCTACTAACCTATATGAGAATTTTAAGGCAGAAGGAAAGTCTGAAATAAAGGAGGAAAAATCATACACTGAAGAACCTAAGAATACAACCTCCAAATATGCAAGTTCAAATAAATACAACAAGGAAAATAGTGAGAAGGAAGAAGGTGGATCCATTCCTATCTAGAGAAAAAGGAGATTCAAAGGTCATCTACCTGCTAGACAGCATGCTTCTACCAAGTTCACTTGATTTTTTTAAGGTTACTATTATTCTTGCAATAAATTTGGGCATAAGGTTGTTAATTGTAAATCTAGAGAAAGAAGGAATGAATACATGAGTAGAAGACCATTTTTTCCTCAAATATATAATGGTGTTTCTTTTCATGGATACTACTATGCATGCAACAATTTTATTAATAAGGCTGCAAAGTGCAAAACTAAAGTTAGGAGAAATAATTGTATTCCTGAGCATAGAATTTTTTGTTACAAGCACAATAATATTGGACATAAATAAAAATTGTGTAGGAGTTGTTTTGTTAAACCACCTATTCAAAATCAGAATAATTAAGAAACCCTAAATCAGCAAATGAAGGGAAGTGGAAAGGTTTGGAAAGAGAAGAAAACTCAGGATAAAGTGAAGAAGGGTGATACTATGCTTGTGCATTATGCACAAGATTATATGAAAAACTAAGATAGATCATTATCTCAGGGGGAGATATCATTTGAAAATCCTTTAGCCCCTTGAAAAGGATAAAATGTTCAACATTTCAACATGTAAGATGAATTGGATCATTTCCTGTAGTGAGCAAGTATGTTGAGCATGATTGAACCTTTTGGTCAAGGTTCCAAAGTAAAGGGATGATTTGCAGAGGTGTTCTAAGAATCCTTGCATCCTTGTGATGACACAAAGAATTTTGGCTAAAGGTTTACCTAACAAGTATGAATGCATTTATGGCTAAAATTTAGGTTAATGGAAGGATTTTTATGTTTCATTTGAACATTTTGTTCTAGTTTGCAATCAAAATCATTTGTGTTTTGAAGTAGAGAAGAGAGAAAGGGTTTTCAAAGCTATCTATGTGATTTCATTCCAAACCCTAGCAAATATTTTTGAATAATTCAAATGGAATATCAATTGCAACCTCGCAAGTGATTGATGTTGTGGAGAAACCCAGGCCAAAATACAAGTTCCCATTCAAGGTGATGGATATTGATAAATATGATAAATTTTCAAAGATTCTTATGGATGTGGTGTATTTTGAGGATGCAATAATCTTCATCCATGCCTCATTGAATGAGATTGATCGTACATCTTTTGAAGTGGTCTAACATGAGCTCCTGAATGAGAATGGTGTGTACAAGCCTGGATATGTAAATGTGGCTATGAAAGGGTTAGACATCTGGAAAGATTTTCCAAACTTTTGCAATGCAAAGAATGGGTAAGAATTATCCTAAGCCACATTCATGAAGAATTCATTTGGCTAGATGAACCCTACATGATCACAAAATAATCAATTAGGGAATTTATTGGTCTTTGTACCTCTGGACCAATCTTGATATTGAAGTCTATAAAGAATGAAAGGGCTATGGAGCTTACCAAAGAAAAATTTGACAAGAGAATCCTAATTGTGGAAGATATCATTGATCCTAGAGTCTGTTACGCCTCTGTGGGGATTGCATATAAAATCCACTTCACTAATAGAGAAGGTTTTTCTACCACCACTGCAATTCATAGTGTCCATCAAATGGTGAAAGAAGGAACCAATTTTGATCTCTATGAATTTTTGAGAGAACAGTTGATGGATAATTTGAAGAGGGCTAAGGAAATCGGATACAATTTTAGGTTTCGTTCACTAATCATTTTCCTGAATTTCTTTTTCTTGAATGAATTACCTAATTTTAAAGGAAAGATATGGGATAATTTCTCTTTGGTAGCTTCACAAATCAAGAAACACATGGATGGTTTCCAAGATAAACAAGCATACAATGCTTTTTATTGGGGATCATTGAAGAATATGTGAGCAAAGATGTAGAGTAGATAGAGGATACCCTCTAATTTGGTCTAGAAGTATGAGAATGAGGTGGCATTCATCGTGGATAAGGATCATTGCTACATGGAAGCTGTAGAACCCAAAACCTCATGGATTCCTACTTTTCCTTATGAGGTTGCATCTGAATTTGTCCAAGGTTATGTGGACATTTTTTTTCAAAGCCAAGGGATCCTAACATAGAAATATTTGGTAATAATAGAGAAATCATGGATAAGATGATCCAGAAGCAAAAAGGGGAACCCAGTGAAAAGAGGTTAGACAAGTTGTTTAAGAAGTGGGGCAATCCATGGTACTCAAAAATAATGCCACCATCCTCTGGTCAAACTCCGATGAATATCCCCTTAGATCCTGAAGAACATGTTGTAGATAAATTGCCAAGGAGGTTTGTTAGATCCACTTTTTTTGTTGCATATGTTGTGCAGCCCTCCAAATCTACACAAACTAGTGATGCAAAGAGAAGAGTTGCATCAGAAACTTCACCACAGAAGAAAGCCACTAAATTTGTGCATACTAGGCCTAAGCAGAAGGAAAAAAGGAAGAAGACAAATGAGAAAGTACCTAAAGAGGAGGAAGCTAAAAATGAAGATACCTCCAAGATGAAAAAGAAAGGGAAGAAGATAGATGAAGCGAAAATAGAGCAAACTCCTCCAGTCTCATATTAACCTCTTGATTTTGAAGCTATATTGAATGAAATTGTTGGTCATGGTTTGTTGAATGAAACCATGGAGCTCCATTTAGATGTCCCTCCAGAAGATTAGAAGACAGTTGAAAAGGCTATCACTCAGTATATGCTCAAACATAATAATTCTTTCAATAACATTCTTGATAAAGCTCTGGAAAGCCTACAGCAAGCCTTAAGATAAAGAAGAGAAAATGCAATCAAAGTGGATAAGCAACTGAGATAATAGGAAATCAACAAAGTTGGGTCTTTTGTCTCTCAAGAAAAAAGGGATAAGATAGTCTGGAGACAAGCTAATGAGATTCACACAAAGAAAATAATAGATCTCCTTATGATCATGGATGATGATTTGAAAAAGAAGATTCAATCAAAAATAGAAGTAACAAAGAAGATTATTGAAGAAGTACAAACAGAATTTGATGTGGAAAAGCATGATACTGATGTTAAAATGAGTGTGTAGAGGGGCCTCTCAAAAAACATGAAACTAAGAATATGCCCCCTCTGGAAGATGCAAATGAGCAAGTTGTCTCTGGCCAGAAAGAAGAAAATTTTGTTTCTAGTCAGCAAGAAGAGCAAGGTGTCTCCAGTTTGCAAGAGGAACAGGATGTCTCTGGTAAGGAGAAAGAGATGGAAAAGGTAAAGATAAAGGATAAATAAAAAGATAAAGAAATTTTAGATTTTTTAATAAACTCAATAAAACCAAGATCGCTTGCAAAACCTATAGTAGCCTTCTACAAGGATAAAATCAAATATGCAAGAGAAATTTGCATAAATATGTGCAAATAATATTATTGAGAATAATGAATTACATGAGATAACTTTATTTTATAGAGCAAGATGAAAAACCCTAAAAGGAAAACCTAATTAGGACCTAAGTAAACTTAATAAAGTGTAATTAAACATTTAAGTACACCAACACCCCTTATTAAGTGCAACTTAGGGATAATAAGAAACATGCAAATAATGCAAGGATGGATGCATGAAATCATGAATGGGTCTTAGCTACAAGGTGATGTTAGGTACACATGTATATTTGCAAAAAGGGGAAAAGGAGAAAACCTAGTGGGACAAAACTCCTCCCCAAAAGATACAATAATGATATCCATCACAAATCCAATCAATCTCCAACTGCACAAAGGATGAAAAGAGAGACCATACAAACCCCCCCCCATAATGAGATAACCTACTACAAAGAAGCACTAGAAGCACACTTGTGGAGTAACATTGGAATCCTTAATTTAGAAAGAAAGGAAAGATAATTTTGTCAATTATAAACCATATTAGAGTCACTAAACAACTCAGGTTGGAATCATGATAAGGAAATAGCAGACCCAATGCCAAGGAACACTAGAAAACTCACAAACTAGCACAACCCTAGAATGTATGAAGCAACAGTCGATTGAGAAATGATCATACAAAAGAAATAGAGAATGCAACCAAGTGATGAAATATTGAGGACTACATAATAACCCCCAAGTACACCATCCATCACATAGATACATAATAAATCCCCCTCATAAGAGGGAAAGATATGATGAAAGATTTTGGAAGTTGTGTGTATCTTGATGTCAATATCGAACTATGACTAAAATTGATCTATAGGAGCAAGTACCATGAAGATTCTAGAACATTATCCATAAGATGAATGGCCCTCAAACTAAGATGTGACCCAATGAGAATCTAATGTGATTTAATATCATTAACCATAGGATCTCAATCTGATATGTGAACCAATTTGAACCAAAATGTGTCAAGTCATGAGCAAGATTGTGGCCAAAAGAAACTACAGAATCCATATACAACTCATGCAAGTTTTCATCAAAATAAAGATGGGATCAAAGTCCATGCCATGTGACTACTCTAATCCAATTATTATGCAAGAAGCCCCCCTGATGAAACTTTATTGAAGTTCATTTATTACAATACCCCAAAATTGTAAAAGGAGAACATGCAAAACATGCAAAAATCAAAAAGAGAATGAAAATGTGAAGCATGCAAAAAGGAATGATTGCATGCAAGGATTAATGTTCACATCTACCTCCATGATAAAAAAATTAACCTGATATCTGTGTAGAGGATAGGATATAATCATCTTTCCAACGATTTAAATTTTTTGAGAAAATGGGCACTATATGCTCAAGTTATAATTTTTTGAAAAAAAGGGTAAATTTTGCTAATCAACAATGTGGACACAACCCTTCTAATTTGATTTATGAAAAATTTGATTGTTGCATGCAAAAAGTAATGGATACCCAAAAAATCTTTTGATGTTGCCAACAAAACTTAGAAAGTGTTTTTCTCAAAAATAAATGAAACAAAAGATATTGGTAATTGTAGATACCCACGAGCCTTCAAAGATGCCCAAAAAAATTTCTCAAGGTCAAATCCCTCAAGGATCCCAAAAAAATCTCTTTGATCAAATTTCTCCTAGATCCAAAAAGGGTCTTGCAAATCAGAGCTTTGATACCATGTTATATTTTCCAATAAACTCAATAAAACCTAGATCACCTGCAAAAACTATATTAGCCTTCTACAAGGATAAAATCAAACATGCCAGAGAAATTTGCATAAAGATGTGAAAATAATATTATTAGGAATAATGAATTGTAACATGAGAGAACTTTCAAATAATATTATTAGGAATAATGAATTACATGAGAGAACTTTCTTTTATAGAGAAAGATGAAAAACCCTAAAAGGAAAACCTAATTAGGACCTAAGTAAACTTAATAAAGTGTAATTAAATATTTAATTACACCAACAAGAAATGGGAAAGGAGAAGGAGAAAAAGAAGGAATCTCAAAGAAAATGTATTCCTCTCTAGTTGACTCCATTTAGGAGTTATTTGCTCAGGAAATGCAGATACAACCAATGATATCTCCTCAATTGATGTATGTTCCTAATTTTGATGGACAAGTTAATTTATTCAATATGTCTCCCCTACACAAGATGAAACTTGGAGATATACTCCACTCCATAGCAAGACAAGAGTTGCTATATCAACAGGTGGAGAGTGTTGATGTTTTGGAAGAAGCAGTGAAAGAATTGGAAGAGAAACTATCATAAGCTAAAATAGATTCATCATTGCCCCCTATGGTGAAGCAATTAATGGAGTATTTTGAGACTTACTCATCCCATCTAGAGAAGCAAGAAAAATAGAAGTTGAATGAAAAGTGATTGAATGATTCCTCCAAAAATTGTGACAGCACTTTGGCCAAGTTCCAATATTGTATTAAAGACATTTAAAATTTCCTAGAGGAAGCCAAACTTTTATATTTTTTTTGTTTGAAATGGCCTACAACAACAAAGAGCATAAAGTATTGGATTAGTTTTATTGAAGTGCAAATCACTAAGGTGGATACAACATATGATTTGTAGAATACAGTGATGGTGTCATTAGGGCACAAGTAGAAATTATTCACTCCTAGATACAACTGCAAGATCAAAGGGAGTAGTTCAAAGGTTAGGTGAAGCAATTGAGAGATGTAGTGAGCCTAAGATTGGCTTCACTCACTAGTCTTCTGGTAGAAGCTAATGGTGTGATTCAAAAATACAAGGAACCATCTTCTTTGGAAGAAGTAGAAGGTACATATGTGCAGCTCACATGTCAAGTCCAAACCCTAGTCATTGCAAACAAGCAATGGGATAGCAACTTGATCTAACTCAAGTCTATTTACAAGAACGTTGAGTTGTGTCTATTTTTTATGTAAGATATCTTTCTTTCTTTTTTTTGTGTATATATGCGGAGTAGATATGAAGATATTTTTTTATAACATCCCAAAGGGAGTAAAAGTTGTATATTTTAAGGGGGGGCTTGAAAAGTTTTACTTGTATAGAGAAAGTTGTGTTACCCTTTTCCCTTGATTTCAAAGGGGGAGAGAGAAATTTACATCTAAAGGGGAGTTTTTGTGCACATATTTTTGGTTTATCCATTAATGAAAAGGGGGAGATTATTGCAACTTGATAATATTGGTTTTCATTGATGTCAAAAGTGTGTTGAAGATTGTATATGCTCCATAGTACAAGTTAGTATTGTACTGTATGGATCAATTTGTTGCCTAAGTATGATGTGGAGGTGGGTACACATGTCTTAATATGTTTTCAGTATGTATACATCGATATCTTTCCAGTCTGGTGTACCACACTAAGTAACAAGTTGCAGAAGTTTTGTCTAAAGCATTCACAATGTAAACTCTAAGACAGTCAGTATTTTGATCTGCATCCTTCTGCAGTGCAAGATTTAGTCTTACGGTCCTGAATTTAAGTTCATGGAGATATGAAGGTGTTATATCCAATTTTTCATGTCATTAAACCTTGTGTAGTTTAAGTTAGAAGTAACAGAGTTTTGGTATGTGCTCTAGCAATGCAAAGTGGATATGAAGGCTTGTTGGAATGCTCAGCATTCCTCCAAATGTAAATGTTTTTCCAAGAAGATGTATGTACATACTCATTGATGTCTAAAGAGTGTTTTATTTAAGTTTCAAGTAGTTTGGTGCTTTGTAAGGTAATTTTTCAAGTGATAGAGTGTTACAGTTGGTTTTGGATGCCTTATCTTCTACTAAACATATGTTTGAGTACTTGCGCCAACACAAGATTGTGAAGATTAGTTGTATGAGTTTGTGTGGAAACTCCACATGTCTCATAGTTTCTAAGGTATGAAGTGCACGCATATTTTTATTTTTTCCAATACCACACAAATGTTTTAAGTCAGTTTGTGAAGTTATTTTGTTGTTGAGGAAGACTTGGGTATGTTGGTGATGTGCACCACTAATTCAAGATTGAGAGGAGTCTAAAAAGTGTTTGTGGATGTTGTACGAGTCATGTTGACTCATTTGGGAGAAATGTAAATAATTTTTTATCATTTTTGTATACTTCCAATAAAGATGTAGGACGACATGCTACAATTTTCATAATTTCTTGTTTTTGGCCAATTCGATTTTTATTTTGCAAGCATGTGGATGATATATATAGAATATCAAATATGTGAAGAGAATTATGGAAGTGTGCAAATATATATGAGTGTATGAGCATAGTGTGACAAGATCCACTATAGACCTAATGTGCAAAATTAATGACTATCAATGGTTGAAGACATAAATTAGTCATACTTCAATTGTTTCTTTTTCAATAAGGGAGTAGTAGCTTCCTTGGGCTTTAGCCCCTAAAATAAATTTTGGGAGTAATTGCTTCCTTGGTTTGTATCCCAAAATCAAATTTGTAAATTGTTATTTACTTGTGAGGTTGGATTAGGATATTAGCTCCTAGCAACATTTCTCATCATGGCTTTTCCTCTATGGGGTTTTCCATTTCAATCTAGTGTTATCTATGTTCTTGTGTGGTTGCTTTTCTTTTCTCTTGTTTTGATTTTAAAGTGGATGAATGCTTAATTGGTATGACTTAACTTCAATAGTCATTAATTGGGATTGGATTTTGAAGTATACCAATTCACCCCCCTCTCAATATTTTGATGTTTTCAATAAAATATATTAGACATTATAAATATGACCTTCCATCCTCTTGTGGTACTAAGAAACTATGTCTAGGGCCTCACAATGGGAACTGATACTTCCTAGTATATCCCAACACATTTGAGAAGGGCCTAATTCATTGCACAAATCTCATGCACTACACTCAAAAAATAAGAGTAGTTTTGAGTGGCATTACATAAGATGTATGTGTCCTATTAGCATAACACCCACTCACTAATTTAAAAATCTAAAAAATTCTTAAAAATTAAAAAAGTAAAAAAATGTTTTTTTTAAAAGAGAGGAATATTGTCCCAAATCACTCTTGGCAAAATGGGTGACCCAAAAAAATTCTTAAGCTATATGTATGTCACTAGGGCTATTTGACCTACCAAATGTGGTAACATAGTTTTCACACCATCAAACCTAGAATTTTCTTAAAAAATAAAAAATGGCACAAAATATAAAACATAAAAACATGACTATTATTGTTAATATTATATAATTGTGCTTGGACAAATGATGACATATGGAGTTTGTAGTTGTGAATTGAGGTCCAGCTGGATTGTACAAGCCTACATGGCCTTTTCATGACCCCTCTTGCATCCTCCTTTGTGTTGTGTGTTGCTCAATGTGTTGGGTCATTGGGCGGGATGTACTTGTAGACACCTGAATTTGACCACTCCCATATGGTCAAATTCACCTTTGCATTCTTCTATCCTGCATTCTTAAGCCACATTAATTAAATAATTTGTTATTTTATTAATATTTCACCTTATCCTAATGTCCCCTAAGGTATTTAATTAGTCAATCAAATACCTTACCTTATTCATCTTTAAATTAAATAAATAGACCGATTTATTTAATTTAGTCATTAGCCTATATGAATTAAATTAATTTTTAATTCATCTTCTTCTCTCTCCTCATGTCACATCCTCCATAATCCCCCTTAATCCAAATTAATCTAATTAATCTATGATTAGGATGTGCACACCCCTAATCATCATTAGGGTCACATCCTCCATAATCTCCCACTTGCCCTTAATTTGTCATTAGCCTACCTAACCCAACATTTGCACAACCTTAATCACTTAATTAGGCTAACCTAATTCTCATGTCATTTATGGCATGTGTCCTTAATCAACCTTATTAAATGATTTCTCCTTTTGCAGAAGGCATCCCCTTCCCCATGTGAATTTTTAATTCACATTTATCCCTCCAATGCATTTTAAGGAATTTTAAATTCCTTCTCCCATCCCCATGAGGATTTGTGAGGAATTTTTAATTCCTCACATGTCCTCTCAAAGAACATGTGGACAAGGACCTCCTTTATGAGGATATCTTTTCCATTCCCAAGGTACATCATAGTACCTCCACATCATCTCCACCTCACCTCCCCTTGGCCAACTCATCTAACACATGTCAGTATGTGAGGGCTTGTGAGTTATCAACTCACCCTAGCCCTTGATTTCCTCCACCATGGATGCATCCTAGCCATCCATTCATTTAGAGGCACTTCCACTAAAAGTGGTGTAATTTCCCTCATTTTGGCATCACTCTAGCATCCACACTAAGCATTCAAGCATTCAATCACACACATAGCCATTTTTCATACCTCCATTGTTGTAGCCATTAGGGCCACCATATTGCATCTCTCCAATTACCCACATCCACCATTGTAGTCCTCATCCCATTAGCTTCATTTTGCACTAGGTGACATGTCATTTTTCTAAGCAAGGAGCACACAATAAAGCATCAACAAGGGCCAACCAAACTCATCAATTCAAGCAAGGTAAAGGTAACATTTCTTTGTGCATTGTTTGGATTCAACTAGGCTTATCATTGAGTGTTTTTTTGTGTTTTCTAGCTTGCATTTCCATTGTTGTTTTTCATTTCTATGTTAGAATTCACTTGCACACATTTCTGGCATGCCCAATGGGACCCACGTCATGGGTCTATTTTACATTTGCTTCTTGTTTGAAATTTTGTAGGCTCAAGTTTCATAGGCAAGGGAAAATTCACCCCCAAAGAGTGAATTTTCTTGACATAGACGCGGATCTGTAGTAGACACAGGATAAATCGCTCTCACCCTTCTAGAGAAAGGGTGAACCTACATCCCATAGTACAAACCACCAATTTTCGAGGCAAATATGCATAGGACAAACTAGACGGGAAAGCCTACTAAATAAAAGGAAAACTTGCTTGAGTTACAAAGGCGTAAGCGCATACACCTCTCCATCCAATAGGTGAACACAATCTTGCCTCTTCAAAAGACAGGCAATCCTACATCACATACAAAGGTGAATTTTCTCTACACAAGGATGAAATTGAGGTATTCCATAATGTTAAAAAAAATTATTTGAACTTTAATTCGATTTTGGTTTTGGGTACTAATCAGCTAACTTGTTTGTCTGTGATTGAGTGATTTAACTAATGATTTGCATAGCTTTTCCCCCATGCTTGATGAAGACCAGTGGAGAAAACTACTGAGTATTTTTTGTAGGATGATCAATCGAAGACCCCTAGAGTAGCTCTGTCTATGTTTCTTTTTTACATACTAATTTAGGCACACATAGAATTAATTAAAGGGCCAATTAATCTATTTGTTGTGTTTGGGAGTGGTTTGTTGACATATCCACTCCCCTTGCACCTTTCAGTGATCCTAGGTGACAAGAAATCATAACTTGTTCTATTCTAGTCCAATCCACCTAGGAAGTGCTAGTACGTGTACGCTCTCCCCTTGCACTACATGCGAGCCTAGGGAACAACTGAAATGTCTAGCATTTCCTTCCCTTAGTGAGACCTACATGCGATTTCATCACCCAGGGGATGATCTTGAGCACATGTTATCGACAAGGTATATAAAGGGGGGGAGCCAAATTTGTACCCCAATCTAGTCATGTCATGTTTAGTGAAGTGTCGAAGCTAGGGTGATACCTAGATAAGATATATAGGGTTGGTATGAGTTTCCAGTACCTTGTTGGGGCTCCTGATCCACACTTGTGATAGGTTGTTGTTCATAGTTGTGCCTCATGCACCCTCTGGGTGTATCAAGGATGCACGAGATAGCCTTGTTTAGCCTAGATAGAGACCAATGTTCAATTGTGGCTTGGTGTAGTGTAGGTGATGTGGATCATACCCCGAAGTTACTCACCATGTACTCCCTTGGGTTGAGATAGAAATCCTCATGGTGGACTACAATAGTCTCCAAGTGAGAGAGTAAAGATGAGCCCGTGGTGTCTATTGATGACCCTATGCCACTTAATCTCTAGCTATCCACCTTTGTGAGAAAGGGTGATCCAAAGAACCACCCCAATATCATGGAGTATTAATCTCGGGGTGTCCCCTCAAGGTGGTGGTCCTACATTGAGTTAGAAAACCATTATCACTAATTTTAGGCTTGTGTTGTCTAGAGCGTTTTCTTGTGCGATACCAGTGCTTGTCATCAGTTTGAGCCAGTCTAGCCTACTACTTTTTTTGTCATGTTTGAGTCATTTTCCATAGTCTGTCCCTTCCCTCAATGTTGATTTTTCTTCTCACAGGGGTGAACTTGCATTGTGGATAGCAATATTTCCCTAGAAAGGTTGATTCTGCATCTTGAGTCCAGTCTAGTCATCCTTTAGGTGAACTCGTCCTTGTTAGGGGAAAATTTTCTTGTGGGTCTCTTAGGTAGGTAACTCCACATCTTCCTGTTCCCTGAATAGTAAATCTTGCATTGTCCATAGGTGATTTTGCACCAGTTTATACAATCCTTGTCCATTTGTTCCCTAAATAGGTAATCTTATCATCTTCCTAGGTGAACTTGTTGTCCGTAGGGTCGAACCCATGTCTAGTTTGTATCATCCCCATTTGCCTATTCCTTGAATAGGTGATCTTTTCATCCTCATAGGTGAATTTTTGTTTGCATCTCCCATTCATCCCTTAGAATAGGAAAACTTGTTGTTCATAGAGGCTAACCCACGTTCAGTCTGTACCCTTTTTTTCGTACATCTCCAGACATAGGCGATCCTGTTAGCTCAATAGGCGATCCTACATCTTGTTCATACCATACCCAATTCATACATCTAAAGATTTAGAAAATCTTGTCATCCTGATAGGCATTTCCAAATTCCATCTATACATCCAAAGATATAGGTGATCCTGCTGCATAGATAGGCAATCTCATGACCTAGATAAGTGGTCTTGTGTTACATAGAGGTGATCCTGTAGTCCCTTAGATAGTTGATCCCATCACTTGGAAAGGTAAAATTGCAATATGTAGAGGTGAATCTGCCTCTCATACAAAAAACCTGAGAGTTAATCCTTTGGACCACTGTAACCCTATTGTTTTCTAAGTTCGTTCCTATGATCAAAAAGAAATTATCACCATCCATCTGCCCATAATTGCCATTTTAGTCCATCTGCATTTTTCAAAAGTCATTAAATCCTTTGTTAAATCATATAGGTGCATCTTAGGACATCCCTAGATTGCATATCCATCATCAATCTATCAATCTGGATCCTTTAGACTTTGTTTTAGGGGATTTTTATCCAATTGGGTTAGGTAGTTCACCCTAATTGTCATCATTCACGCTCACTTAGGATTGACATTTGTCCTGAGTCAATAATCCTTCACAGACTTATCAATCTCCTCTCATCTTGAATTAGATTTTGTGTCATAATCATCTTCTTTATAATCCAATCCAATCGTCAGCATTGCACGTCATCTAGTTAAGCCCCTAAACCTGGTTTAGAGTCAATCCTATCAATCCAATCTAATCCTATCAATTTTTTAATCCAATCAATCGACCAAATCAAATCCAATCTAATAAATTAACCAAATCATCCAATCAATTGATCTATCATCTTAGAAACCCTTCATTCATCATCTAGGACATCATTTAAGTGCATCTTCGGGCTTAGTGGCATCTTAGTTACCTGGTTGTTTTACATTTTCATGCCCCTTACCCAATCGCATGAAAGGAAACTCATGGAACAACAACAATCCCAAGATTCTCAGCCTCAACCTCCTCAGGATCAACCCACCAATGGTAGTTCATCACAATCCAACACTAAGATCCACACTGCATCTCACCTAGATGAAAGCATAGTTAACTAACTTGAGCTCACAGTCGATGAATATCTTAGAAATCCTACTAATATGCAAATGACAGATCATCTCCTTGATGTGCATGGGAATAAGATCCTTGCCACATTACTCCTAAATGGTATCAAGCCACCATCAGGGTTTTATTTATCAAAATATGTCAATATTACACCCCCTACTCTACCACAAGATCCAAATCCTATTTCATTAGTTCCACAAGTCCCCCAAGTCACGCCACAAGAAACATGGTAACAACCTAGCTTTCGCAATGATGTTTGTTATCAAATATTTCCACCCATTTCAGTGATGGGTGTGGCACCTGGTCCTAATAATCCCCAAGGCCCCAATCCTAACAATTCTCTTGGTCTAGGTAATTCGTAAGGTCATCCTAGCTCGCAAGGCATGAACATCATGCAAGGTCCAACCCCTATACTGTATGCACCCACTCTTCAACCAAATCAATTGGGTCAACTATTAGGGAATAGTGGGGGAAATTTTAATAATCCTTTCCTTGCACTACCTCCACCTCTTGGTCTTACACACACATCAAACTTACTACCACCTCCATATACATCCCAACAACCATCTCAAGGAAATCTCCTACCCTTGCATCAATTCCAAGGTAATCTGCAGCAAATACCATCACAACCACCTCACCAACAACCACCACAATAACCACCTCACAAAAAAGCTCTGCAACATACCCAAATTCCTTCATAGACCCCACTTCATGCACAAATTTTTTTGCAACATCAACAACCTCCTCCGCACCAACCACATGGTAATCCTTCGCAACCTCCTCATCAATCGTAGGTCCCTCAACAACAAACACCATCCTACCAACAACCACCTCAACATTCACAAATCCCATCCTATCAACCACCACCTTAGCAATCCCAAATCTAATCTCAACCTTCTCCATCTCAACCACCATCCTACCAACAACCCCCTCAGCATTCACAAATCCCCTCACAAGCTCCACCTCATACTCACATTTTGTCACAATCACAACAATCCTCTTAGAAAATTCCAGGAAACCATGCTTCCTAGTACTTATATCATCCTCAAATCACCTATTATGTGCATGCCACTACATCCAATCCAAATCCCAATCCAAATTATTCTTATTATAATCAACAACAATCCCAACAATAGTCGTCTTACGCTACTCCCTCGCAATCGCAACAAAATACCTACTACCAGTCATCCAATCCATAACAGCCTATGTATGATTCCCAACAAAAATCCACCTAAAATTACCAATCCAATCAATATTACTCCCAATAGCCACCATCATACCAGTAGGATGCCTCTTCCTCATATTACCAAGCCCTACCATCATACCAAAAAACCTACATCAATCCTCAATCCATGTATCCCAATCAATACCAACAAATCCATTCATATCCACCTCCACCATCATATGATTAGTCCATTTTGGATCCACCTCCATCACATCAACATTATATCCCTTATGATCAATCTAACCCAGCAGGTCCCTCTCCATCTACACCCATCAACAAGGAATGGGAAGAGATAAAGGTTACACTAAAAGACTTGCAAACGAGGATGCCCAAGAACTCCTTCAAATTTGAGGAGATTTTCCCTTATCTGTTTGATCCTTCAATTTCACTCATCCCCTTTCCTAAGCACTTTGAAATGCCTAAATTTGATAAATACAAGGAAAGGGGAGATCCTAGGAACCATTTGTAAGAATTTTACACACATTGGCAGGAGGTCATGCATAATGACAACTACCTTCTATGATTGTTCCCTAGGAATCTAATGAGGCAAGCTCTAGATTGGTTCATGGGTCTCTCGAAGAGGTCAGTTTCCTCTGTTGTGGATTTATCAAAAAGAATTGTTGCACACTTCTCCTTCAACTTGGAGAAGTAAATTGATACTTTAGATCTTCTGAAAGATAAGCAACGTGAGGGAGAAACATTTGCAAGCTACTTGCAAAGGTGGCAAGCCTTGGCTAGTTGGCTTAAATTCAATCTCCATGAAAAAGACTTGGTAACCATCTTTTTTGTGAATGCCCATCCTGAACTGGCACATAGCCTATGCCTCCATTGTGTTTCTACTTTTGTAGAGGTCATTGAGAAGGGCACTACCATTGAAAGGGCCCTCATTGCTAAGGAACAAATTAAAATCTTTAACCAAGATAAAGATAAATCATCTAGAGATAAATCCCACTACTGGAACAAGAACAAAAATGTTGTTAATCATGGCGTTATTGACACCAAACACATCCAAGTAGCTAAAACTTCACAAAGATCATAGTACGTCCCTAACCAACAATCAATTGCCAATGCCATAACTGTATTGCATGGTGCACCCCGTCCTCCCCAACAGTCCAATCAATACAATCAAGGGAATAACAAGCACTCATTCACTCCTTTGGGGGAACCTTTGGATGATGTTTTCAAGAGGCTGCTTCAAGCGAACTATGTGCTTACCTACCTTGTGACAAATCCTTTTGACGAGTTGAAGCCCAAACCCACCTAGTATAGAGAAAATGAGTATTGTGATTATCACAAGATCAAAGGTCATTCTACTAATAAATGTCAAGGACTCAAAAGTTATATCCAAGATCTTATAGATCGAGGTGATATCCTAGTGGATGCAAATTAGGATACATTGTCCAATGCTCAATTACAGATATATCAAAATGCCTTCCCTAAGCACAATCAGGGTCCTAGTACTTCGAACATGAACCCCAACCCTAGCAATAATAGGCAAAATAATAGCATGAATACATTAGCTATAAGAATGTACCCTATAATTATGATGGCATTGTTATGTGCATCAATCAAGTAGAGCCACATGTATCTATTATCCGTTTCAAGGGAAAAGACCCTCAATGTATTATTACCACATGTCGTACCTGCATATCCATTCCTAGGCCTTCCAATCCATCCCATCCAGCTTCTGTGAGCTCACAGTAAAATATTCTTGACCATCTTGGTAAGACTCCAACCCAAATATCCATTCTGGATTTGCTAAAGCCTTCCCCAATCCACCAATAAATCCTTACAAAATCTCTTTAGGATATGCATGTGCCCAATGATATTGATCCTACCTAGTTCCAAGCTTTAGTAGGACATTTTCCATCCACTTATCAGCTGGGATTTAGCCAAAATGACATTACATCGATCAATTCATCCCATAATCATTCCATGCACATTGAGGTCATTGTCGTCTGCCATAAGGTAAAACGTGTCTTGGTAGATACTGGCTCTGCCCTCAATCTATGTACATTAAAGTTCATAAAACAGGTAAGGTATACCCATGCTAACTTGAATAATCAGAACATCACCATCAAATCTTACGACAACATAGAAAGGGACTTAGAAGGAATTATTTTTCTTCCTATTTAGGTTGGCCCCATCATGTAGTACACCACATTCCATGTCCTTGATCTAGATCTACCATGCAATCTTCTCCTTAGCTGACCATGGATGCATGCCATGCAATCTATTTTATCCACCTATCACCAATGCCTATAATTAATGTACAATGGGGTTGAAGTAACCATCCAAGCTGATCCTCAACCTTTTGAGTATTGTCGTGCTCTAAAGTCTTCTTTCCCCCACTCCCACCATTGTCTTGGAGTTGAAGTGGGGGCACCTCAAGCATCGACTTCCAATCCATCCTCCAATTCATCATCCAACACATCATCCATTTCATCCTCTACATTTGAATCCACCATTACCAAGGTTTAGATCATTGACAAAGGCTATGGAGAATATGAGATGCATATGGATCTTAATGTGGCAACCATGCCTCCATCTCCTCACACCTACAGTCAACCCTCTTAGTTAGCACCGAAGGAAGAAGTGAAGACAAAAACTATCAGTTCTAAAAACATGGGTTCTACCACTTTCCTATCCTTGAGAACATAGTGAGATCATGAAAATGATGACATCATTCAATGGATATACAGGGAATAAAAAGAGCCCTCACCTCCTCTCATTGAATATTTCCAAGAGGTTTATCCCCATGCATCAAAGTTAGCAGAAAAATACAATTATCAATGGGAAGGTCTTGGTGTAGAGGAACGGGGAAGATTACAACCCATTAAGACACTTATGTGACCTAAGAATGTGGGCTTAGGCTATGACAAAAATAAAAAGGGTCTCGTACCATCCACTAGCACCTCAAATAATGTCAATTTGGATAATGATTTCCTCAAAGACATATCAGAAGAAGAAGCCATCATACTATCATATGATGATGTAGATCTCCCTTCCCTCTTCAATTCCACATCTTTCTTTTCCATTAACATTCCCTATGTCACCCCAACCTTATTGATTGGGACCTAAAAGGGAGCGCACTTGTAGAAACCTTTCCTTCAGTGGACACTTACGTACATCTCATGGGATTGGGGGAAGATGAACATCCTAACCACAAAATAAAAAAGAAACAAAACATAAGAGGTTCATCTAGTGAAGACCTCCTCGAGGCACTTCTTGACTCATCAAAAGTAAAAATAAAGGGTGTATCTTCCAGTGAAAACCCCGATGAGGCATTAGAGGATGAGGATGTTCATCTTCCCCTTATTGGAACTCATCTATCTGAACAATATTTCATTCTAATCAAGGAGACGCAAGAAGTTAATCTAGGAACAAAGGAAGATCCTAAGATCACCTATGTGGCCAAGGCATTGTCAAAAGAAGAATATCCCATTATTGTCAATCTACTAAATAAAGGGATTATTAACTTTGCATGGTCCTATTCAGATATGCCAGGATTGGATCCATCATTTGTTGTACGCCATCTTGAAGTTCATCTGGATGCAAAACCAATTAAACAGAAGCTTAGAAAAATGCATCCTCAAGTGGCCCTACTTGTCAAGAAAGAACTAGAAAAACTGTTAGAGGTTGGATTCATCAGACCTATCGACTACTTCGATTCAATATCCAATGTAGTACGTATGGCCAAAACTAATGGGAACATTATAATCTGTACAAATTTCTTGGATCTTAATAAAGCTTACCCAAAAGATGATTTTTCGCTTCCTAACATCAACATGTTGGCAGATCTTATAGTAGGACATATCGTGTTATCCCTCATGGATGGCTTTTCTGGATATAATCAAATTCAAATTGCACCTAAAGACCAGCATAAGATTGCCTTCACTACCCCCTAGGGTACTTTTTGTTACAGTGTCATGCCCTTTGGCCTCAAGAATGTGAGGGAAACCTAACGCATAATGATCATCATCTTCCACAACCTCATCCATATTATAATGGAAGACTATGTTAATGATATACTAGGGAAATCCAAGACAAGAGAAGAGAATCCCACGATCCTGAGGAAAAATTTTGAGCATTTAGAGCAATACAAGCTATGTTTGAATCCAAAAAAGTGTGTGTTTAGGGTCACATCTGGTAAATTGTTAGTCTTCATTGTATCAAGAGGGGGTATCGAGGTGGATCCAGCAAATTTCAAAGCCATAATGTACATGCCCCCACATTGCAATCTAAAATAGTTAAGGAGTCTGCAAGGAAAGCTACAGTTTATCAGATGATTCATAGCACAACTAGCTGATAAATGCCACTCATTCACACACTTGCTATGTAAAGATATCACCTTCAAATAGGATCTAGAGTGTTAGCAAGGCTTTGAAAATATCAAGGAGTACCTATCCAACGTGCCCATTTTAATGCCTCCCATTCCAGGTAAGCCACTATTGCTATACATCTTAGCTACATCAGTTGCACTGGGAGCATTATTGGCCCAACATGATGAGTTCTTCAAGGAACATGCCATCTATTATATCATCTACACACTTGTGGGTTATGATCTTAATTATTCACCTATGGAAAAAGCTTTCTTGGCAGTTGTTTTCAATTTGCAAAAGCTTCGCCATTATATGCTTAGTCATCCCATCAAGCTCATATCAAAAGTTGACCCACTTAAATACCTGCTATCAAGAACATCATTAACTGGATGCATGGCCAAGTGGGTTATGTTATTGAGCAAGTTCGACATAGAATATGTGGACCATAAATCAATTAAAGGGAAAGTAATAGCAAATCAACTGGCAGATGCTCCCCTGGTGTATGAATATCCGTTAGTAGCAGATTTTCCTAATGAAGGTGTCCTTACAATTTCAGAATTAGATACATGGACACTATATTTTTATGGGTCATATATGCACAATGGATCTAGTGTAGGCATCCTCTTTGTCATCCCTCAAGGAAATTACATTCTTTCAGGCTAGTATTTCCATGCACAAACAACATCATAGAATATGAAGCTCTAATCATAGGCTTCAGAATCACAATCCAATGGAATATCACTATACTTTGTGCTTTTAGTGATTCTCAGTTGATAATCAAAAAATTCAATGATGAGTTTCAAACCAATCAATATTTTTCCTTATAAATGCATGGTGGATGACTTCAAGAAGTATTTCACCCACATCTAGTTTGAATAGATTCCTAGAGTGTAGAACAAGGTAGCTGATGCCATGGATACAATTGGTTCTCTTATCAACATACCCAAATATGGAACAGATTGTGAGTTCCTCATTGAGAAACTGTTAATCCCAATGTACGATGTTCCTAACAATGAAATGATGTGTGATATCATAGGTCCTAAATCACCGTGGTATCACGACATTTATGCTTGCCTCCATGACAACATCTTACCACCTGACCTTACCCGTAACCAACGCAAATCATTTATCCAATGTACGTCCTAATACACAATTATGGGAGATACACTCTATCTTCGATGGTATGATGGAACTCTTCTTTGGTGTCTCAACAAATTAGAATCCCATGTTTCATTAAACAAGGTGCATAGTGGTGTATGTGGGTCTCATTCTAATGGCATGGCCTTAGCAAAGATAATTCTCAAGGTTGGATATTATTGGCCTACTTTGGAGCATGACGCATGTGATTTCATGAAGAAATGTGTACCCTACCAGCAACATACATATTTAATCCATGATCCTACATAGGATTTGTATTCTATCATTGCATTGTGGCCCTTTTCACAATGGGGTTTCGACTTAATTGGAAAGATTTACCCTCCATCATATGACGGTCATACCTCTATCATCATTGCCACTGAATACTTCACTAAGTGGGTGGAAGCAATTCCACTTT